>VZRW01006975.1:0-23779 GCA_013398125.1 Aegotheles bennettii
CGTTTGCCTTCCTCAACTTTACCTCAACATATCTATAAATAGATATGATAGATATCTAAATGATAGAACAAGGGTGAATGGCTTCAACTAAAGGAAGGTAGATTTAGACTAGATATTAGGAAGAAATTCTTTACTGTGCAGGTAGTGAGACACCAGCACAGGTTGTCCAGAGGAGTTATGGATGCCCCATCTGTGGAAGTGTCCAACACCAGGCTGGATAGGGCTTTGAGCAACCTAGTGGGAGGGGTTGGAACTAGATGATCTCTAAGGTCCCTTCCAACCCAAACCATTCTGTGATTCTATGATTGTTAACATGTAAAATAACCAGTGCCTTCTAAAATATTTATTACCTCTTGTTACAAAAGAGAGCTATAAATAAAAAGAATGTTAGGGCAACATTCTAAAGACGGATTAAAAACAGTGAATGCATCATTCTTTCTTGCAGTTTTTAATTGTCAGACAAAAGGGATATGCTTTTGCAAAGGCAACACACTTTTTTGCACTTAGGTCTGAGTATTTTGTACAATTAACCAGCCAACCAAATATAGACCAAACCTTGAGCATATGAGATGCTGAAAACCTCTCCCTTCCACTGCTTGCTGAAGTCACTTACCATTTTACATTATCTTCTCCTTGTTTCAAATCATTTGACAACTTTTTGCCTCATGTCAGTGAGCAGCTTACTTCACATGCTTTTTATGGAGTGCTTTATACCTTTCTCATCATGCAAGGCAAAGGGAAATTGTTTCTCCAAACAGAATTGCCTAGATTTCTGGTGACATTTAAAATACTGCAACTTCAATTCTTTTAAAGATGCCTGTACATGTTGTTGCTCTGAAAACATATCGAAGAAACAGCCCTGACACTGAAGTCCCTTATTTATAGCCATACTTGTATTGTTTTGCAGTCACAGAAGCAACCCTGCACAGCCAGTGCTGACAGAACTCCCTTGTTACTGGACTAGACCACTGCTGGGATATGCCTGCAGAGTCAGGTAAGCAGCTGAGTGAATGCTCTCTGCCACTCACATTGAAGAGGCTGAAGTCCACCCAACTCTGCCTATAGCTGGAATGAGAGCATGTGTTTGCCTGCATGCATGAATAAGGACGTGCCTTTTACCTTGTTATGATACAGCCAACACTTGGTGGATGGTGCCAGTCCTCAGGCAGTTTAGGTTTTGATGAAACACCTTCTAATATACTATGTTTGGTGAGAGGCAAGAAGAAGGATTCTTGCTGTCCCGGGTCATGTTCGTTGCATTCTGCTGACTGTAAAGGGAACCCAGGGTGGCTGGCTGAGATGAAGACATCTACAGTGTAAGCAGCTAAAACTGTGCAAACTAAGACTCATTTTAGTTGACAGATATGAGTTTCATACTTTAGAAAAAGCAAATTTCACACTGAACCATACGGGAAATCAACCGTTGCTCATTTGCAATGTAAACCTTTCCACAGAGGAGAAAATTCTTTAACTGGCTACTGCATTTGTTAATAGGAGCAGTACTTTAACAACCAGTAACATATGCATTGCATCTTTAATTTTTAGTTGTAATTATTGACATTCCATAGGAGTTCATTTTATTTCTCACTACATATTCCATGCCTGTGATTAAATTTATATGTCGAAATATCTTTTGTCTTTACTTCCTCTGTAATGAAGAAATTAAAAACCCTGTATTTGCCCACTTCATATTCTCTGCAAACAGTTCACAGGTCTATGCAGATGAGAAAGATGTGTTTTCAATAGCAAGTGTCTGCCATAAAGAAATCTGAATACCACAACCCATACCATTGCTTCTGCCAGTCAGTACCATGACTCTACATGTACTAATGCAGCATCTGCTCCAGAAATCCAGCTCTGTGATGCCAGGTACTTACTGTTGCCTGATTCTCTAAAGTGCTTCTGGTCCCTCTGGCAATAGCATAAAATCAGATAAACTAGGATTAAGTTTTTAAACATACTTTGAAGTCCAACAGAGCAGATGGTGAGATGTTTAAACCCTGCCATGAATATGTTCTGTTTCTCCCTCACCTATCACTACTTTAACTGAGCTTAAACTCCAGTTCTCGGGCACTGCCATCTGAATGCTAGATTGGACAACAGTAAGACTTAGGTATTTTTTTAAAAGCAGATTTTAGAACTGTGTCCTGTCTAGTGTTGGTCTGAAGGCTTCAAGTGAAAGTAGAAAGTCCCTAATTAAGTGGGCAGAATGAAGCAAACACTTCTTTGTCTGAGTGGCTGCGGCTGGTGACAGCAGGGAAGAGCAGCCAGTGAGGCTCAGCACCCTGACATTCAGCAGGGAGGAAGCCAGTATCTAATTAATAGGCCTTGGCATAGGTTCAGATGTTGTCATGCATGTGACTTGATAGGTTTAGAGGAAACATATATCTGAAAGGAAGATCTGTCCAGAATGATTGAGTTATACTGCACTTAAAAGCAGAACAGATGTATAAGCAGAAGTGGTGGTGTCACTGAGAATCAGTTACACATCCCATGGGAAAACCTTCGTTTGTTGGATAAGGACAATATGCTACACTGCACACATATCCTCCTATAAATGTAATCCATTTTTCCTGCTCTGAAAGCATGTGTGACAGCTGTTCTGCCCAGAAGCAAAACAATATTTTATATCAAAAGCATTATTGATTTTTCTTCTTAACTGATTTTGGTAAAGCATTAAAAGAAAATCTTAATATATGATACAAATCTACAGAAAGCTTTGTAATTGGAAAGGTTTTGGCATTTTCTGCTAACTCTTCACACTTTCATGCCCTTCTGCATTTTCTGGTTGTGCCAGAAGAGACTTAATATCCAGCTCATCCAGAAAAAAGTTGTAAAAATCCTGAGAAAACCCTGCTTGAACAAAATTTGCAAACAAAAGAGGTGCAGCTAGTTGATTTCAGACATGCATCTAGGATATCAGTGAGCCAGAACAGGATGCAGGTAGCCGAGTTTGTAAGCAAGAGACCTGGCTGCAGGACTGAAGGACTCCCAGCACCCACTGTAGTGTGGTACCTTTGCTGCAGGACTTGAATTCTACTCAACAGCAGGTGAGGATCAGTTCCACACAAAATCTGTGACCTTCTCCCTGAAGAACAGTGTCTCCTCCCACCATCTCCTGGGGGATGGTAGTTCCAGGCCATCTGTCTGGAAGAAATGGATCTTCACTCAAATTCCCTTCTCTTTGGACCCTGTTCCTTGAATTCAGGCAGCCCCTGTATTCTCATCAGAGCTAACTTTCTGTCTCTGTGTTTACCATATGGTTTAGGACTTACTCTGTCCAGCTGGGAGGATAAACCACACCACAGATAGGGCACAGGTGACTCTTGAAAGAAAGAAGAGATGGTACCTCATTAGCTGCTCAGAGAAATCCTACATGCGTGCTGTGGTTCCTGCTTCGAACAGCTGAAAGGCATGTCATCAGGATATCTCAACCATCAGCTTAATGCTCTGTAGTTAAATTTTGAATGCTTGTGAAAAGGTTCCCATGTCCCGTGGCAGAGAGTCAGCAAAGAAACACTGTGAAGAAGTCCAATTTTCTTGCTCCCTTTGGAAAGAAGCCAAGACCATTGAAAGCCATTTGTGTTTTGTTTTTTTTTTAAAAAAACCAGGAGATGGTGTTCACTGAACCGGGGAAAATTACTTGACAGCAGTCATATGGATTGAGAGAGATCAAGTCCCTGATCCAGAAGAATTGTATTTATACAAAATGGAACACCTCTAACAGGGGCTACAGCAAGCACGCCACCACCAAATACACTGTAGCCCGATAATCAAGCTACTTGTATTGGTTGTGGAGGAGATTCATGTGCATTGCAGATATGAGAAAAATGCATTTCTCTTACAGAAAACTGGCCTGTCAACCAAGGAATGTAATGTCACAAAAAGTTTTGGTCTCAACAAAACATTTTTTGATTAAAAAAAAAAAAAAAACCAAAACAAAACACCTTTTATAAGGAAATTCCCAAACAGCTCAATTTGTAATATTTATCTCCTGGGATAGGTATTCACCTTCATTTAGCACGTGCGTACAGGAACTGGGAACATTTCCTTTTTGGCCAGCTCCCCTCACTTGTGCTGGCTGCAAGCCAGACAGGTGAGCCTCAGCTCCTGTTATCTAAGCTATGAAACACTTCAGAAAAAAGAGGAAGATACAGAACGATACCCCTATTATCAATGAAGCAAAGTCAGATGTTTCAGCTGTTAGTATCAGTAGAGAAAATTTAATGATGTTTTCAAGACTTTTACATTTTTAGACTTTTTTTATCTACAGCAGTCCTTGCTGATGGGTAGCTTTGCAGTAGCTATTATATTTATCATGATGACACTTTCTCATTTGGTGAGAAATAAATTTTTTGTGTGATAACACATGCATTTTAACTATTTATTTATCAAAAAAGAGATGCAAATAAGGAATGAAGAAGCCCATTGGCTTTTCTAGTCTGGTAGATGAGTTTAAGCCCAGCAGCAAATGAAGTATGCAGCTGAAAGATGTATGTAATGTAGCTTTGATTCAGCCTTGAAGGCTATGGAAGCTGTGACTGATTCATATGTTTTGCTGGTATGATCTGTCTCAGCTGTAAAAATACTCTACTGAAACCTGCTAAGGGATATGTTCCTGTCAAATCGGCTGCTTTCCATTCCTTCTTTAGTAGTAGTAGTAGATTTTCCGTTTTAAGTTTGGTCATCAACAAAGTAATTTTACATGAGAAACTTGCCTTTGTCATCATGAATTATGTGTAATTGTTTCCAAAACTCAATTCCCTGTTTACTGCAGAGATACTCTTTGCTCAGAATGTATTGTTGACCTCTGCGCAATTTCACAGGTGCTATCAGTGTTGTTTCGAAATCAGTCACTGTCATCAACTGTGCATCAACACAGATAATGAATCTAATGAACACAAACAGTTCTTGGCGAACATTGATTATGTAGCATGTTCGAATTCTGGATCATCAATCCTATAAGCTCTTTTATCTAGCCTGTTGCTTTGGGTTTAGGTAAGAATTTCAGTCATTAAGAGCTTTGGCAAACTTAATTTCTGTACTGAAATTAGAGAGGATTCTGTTATCCACCATATTACTGAAGCATTTCTAACCTGTGCTTCTGCACGCAGCATGTGGCAGCAACCAGCCCTCCATACCATCTCTTTTCTGTTTTAATTTGAGTTGAAGAGGTACCTCACCTCATACAGATAAAACCCCCTTGCAGACTCTCTTGGTGTGACTTTGTGGTAGTTTCTCTCTTGACAGAAATACTGCTGTTTTGCATTTTTGACACAGCATTATTTATGGTCCTTCACAGTGAACATCCCAAGATCTTTCTGCTGACATTGAAGTTTTTAGGCCAACCCAGAAGGGGAAGATGCAGATCTGGCAGTTAGAAGGATTCTCCTTGACTCCCTGCCCTGAAGTGACACTACTCGAGTGAATGTACACATCTTCCTTGGTCATTTTGAAGGGTGTTCACCACCTCTTTTGTTTTTTCCCCTTTCTCTCAATAGACATGACATTTCTGATTCACAACTAAATATAATCTAAAAGCTTGTATGATAGAATACACAGAAATTCATCAGTACAACGTAAATAACAGCAGCACTGACAGATGCAGACATAAAACTGATGTGATGGCATTGTCTTCATTCCAGCAACCCCCTCACAGAACCTAGGCATGAAAAAAAGGTTTCTATATTTGAAAAGAACATGAAATAGTATAAATAGGCCCATCTGATTCAGATTTCACCAGTAGTCACCTCTCTCAGGGACTTGCTTTCAGGTTTCATAGAGCATATCTTGGCACATGACACAGAAGGGTATTAGTTTATGTAACAGGGGACCTGGCTGCTTGGGCAATAAGTAAAGCTAGTGATCAGCATGATCTTCTGAGGGGTGAAGCTGACTTTGACACAGAGTCATAAGATACCATAAGGCAGTCTAACTGTAGTTTAGACACCGAATTAACACAGATTTTGATGTCTTCCCTTTGATTTCAGAGGAACTCACTGTGTACCTTGAGTCCTAAATTCAACCAGCATCTAAAATTTACATAATAGATCCCATCAAACATGATGAAATGATGTGACAGCTGCTTTGAAAATAAAAGAAATAAAAAGATTTCATGTGAAGATTTTTTAGCTTGTTAAAATCTGACATTATCAGCCTTGAATATGGATTTCAGACCCAGGGGTATAATCACCTAAATAAAAACAGTGGTCTGATTTTCAAAGATATTTTGTACTGAGATCCCTTACTAAAACCTGAAATGGCTAATATCTGCTCTTCTCATCGGAGAAAAGTGTGGGTGGCTCATACTTTCTAATGAAGCCATACATTCGTATTTGGTAGCCAGAAGGCAAGCTTGGGGTTGAACTTCAGAAACAGTGATCAGGATTCAGTTGCCTAAAAGCACCTAAGGCTACTTGAAATATCCTAAACATATACATGAACAAAGAGATTGTCTCCCTGTACTTGACACTGATGAGGCTGCACCTTGAATACTGTGTTCAGTTCTGGGACCCTCACTACAAGAAGGACATTGAGGTGCTGCAGTGTGTCCAGAGAAGCACAACAGAGTCAGTGAAAGGTCTGCAGCACAATTCTTAGGAGGAGCGGTTGAGGGAACTGGGGTGTTTAGTCTGGAGAAAAAGAGGCTCAGGGAAGACCTTATCACGCTCTTAACCTGAGAGGAGGTTGTAGTGAAGTAGTTGTCGGTCTCTTCTCCCAAGTAACAAGTGATAGGACAAGAGGAAATGGACTCAACTTGTCCCAGGGGCAGTTTAGATCAGATATTAGAAACGATTTCTTCACTGAAAGGGTTGTCAAGCTCTGGAACAGGCTGTCCTGGGAAGTGGCTGAGTCATCATCCCTGGGGGTATAAAAGACATGTAGACGTGAGGCTTAGGGACATGGTTTAGTGGTGAACTTGGCGGTGCTAGATTTATGGTTGTACTCAGTGACCTTAGGGGTCTTTTCCAACCTAAGTGATTTTATGATCTATGGTCTTGGTGGAGATGATACAGGAGACCTAAAGGAGACGCGTGGTCTTGTGGAATGATACAAGCCAGCCAGATGAGATAAAGACTCATGTAACTCGAAAAGCACTGGCTATATAACACGTGGATGACTGAAACCCAGCATGTCAGTACCACTTCTGCCATTGTATATGAGCTGTTTCCATCATCTTGTTCCCTTGGAACAAAGAAGGGAGGTCTCACTCCTTCCATCTGCCTTATCATCCAGGAGAAAACCTAGGATTTTATAGAAATAAGTCCCTGTCCAGAAGGATACCATCCCAATACACCTAATACACAATTCCCAATACACTTGCCTGCATATTCCTACAGATATGTGAGCATTTGATTCTCCATTTAGTGCCCCAGCTGAGGAAGGCAAATGTCAATTAGACTGAAGAGTTAGAAGCGGCCAAAAATGTGCAGTGACTGCATTGCGTCCTCTATCCTATTTATACATATAAATATTTTTCCATTAAAAATAAAAATATACCAACCAATTATAGCTACATTTCTTTCCAAGATGAGCAAATTCATTTAGAAACATGCCAAAATGACCAAACCTTAACATATTTTTTGAAATAAGCTTTAAGAAACCCTGACATGACCAAGGACCACAAAAGATTTGGACAGTTTAGGAGTCCTGCAATCAGTTGAAAATTGGTCTCTATTTGTAGGACCAGAGAGTAAACACTGGAGTTTTTTGTTTCTGAGGCGCTAATTAACCACATACTGAAGATGCTGTTTCAGAAACTAAACCCTATGAAGTCTCCATTTCCCCATGGTATAAGTGAGCTTTTGTCATGCCTCTGTCTACGTGAAATCTCTCAGTAACCCCACCTGATCTTAGAGAAGTCTTTCCCATCACTTTTTTTTTTTTAAAAAAAAAAGAGATGAAACTAAAGATTAGATTCATGCAGTCAGTGACAGCCATTCACTCTGTTGCTCTGATGTCTTTAGAAATTGCAAACAAATGTGTTTCCGGTGCTAAAAAAATAAACCCTAAATAAGTAAAAATCTTTCCGTCAGAGCATCTGTCCTAGTCTGTGACTTATACCTCTTCCATGCAGCCAGTTTTTCTAAACAATGACCCAAGTGTCCTTGTTTTATAGGAAACTCTCTGGTCAGGAACTCCCTCCTGCAAATCCAGACATGCAGAAGTTCAGCACAGGAAGTCAGGCTGTCATGGCTCCAGGCATTGTTAATCATTTTTAAATGATCATTAAAAAGCAGCAGCAGCGAAAGGATGCAGCTCTGGTGAGGTCAGATAACAAAAATGCCTTTTTTTGCGGGGGGGTGGGGGGTAAAACAGAAACACATTTTGCAGGCTGAATTTTAAAATACTCTATTCAAAGTCTTGGAACTTAGGACAGGAAAAGAAAAATACAGTACTGGGCTGACTGAGGCAATCCCTACACTGCTTCCTGTGGCCCCCTGTTCTCAACAGACAGACCCACACTCCCTCTGTCTCCCTTTATGCAACCACAGAGACTTTGCTACACCCAGTGCTGCCTCAGGTCTAATATCTTGGATCTCCAAGATCTGACAACGCCGAGTTCTGTACATTGCAATAATACTGCTCACTCCACAGTTACTGGGTACTGTGCCCTGCCTTCAAAACTTTTAAAACCTTTGACTTGTTAAAGCCTTTGGGTTTTAAACCTTTAAAATTCAGATCCAATTTAAATCCTGTGATACAGCCCAATTTTTGAAGTGTACGTATGCTGTAAATACGCTTTGCCATAATTAATTATGCCCACCTGTGACTTTGGTGTCATTTGTGCCATCAACTAATGCTGACATAAATGTCATTCAACCTATTGTTACTAGAAATGAACAGCACAATGTATTCTCCCCTTCTGAACCTTTCCTATATGCTACCATATGGTTTCTGTACCAAGGGCACTTCGCCATCTGGACTGTGAAGCCTAATGCCCTGAGGAAGACATTGACATAAACCAATTTAAGACCCAGACTTCAGACATACGGTATCAGTGTGGCCATACGGCTGGCCCCAGCAAGATGAGGATGGATTACCAAGTCCCCAGTAACTTTCCCACTTACTCCCTCCATTGGTGGTCTGGGTTCTCAGCTGTGGCAGGCATGTCCATGTGACCCCTCAGGGCTCAGTGTGGTTAGACACTGCCCACCCTGCCAGCAGACTCCTGCTGCAGCCCTTCTCAGGAAGAAAAACTCTGATTGTCCAACCCGAAGCCACCCAGTATATCCTCCTGGCACTGCCTCAGCCAAGCAAGAGTGGTCTCAATGGAGGTATCAGAATCACACCAGGGGCCAACAACCCTTTTCCTTTTATACCCTCTTGTTTTTTGTGAACTTCTACAGTTTAACCCTGTAGTGTCTCAGCCCCGGTTATACTCTGGTATTCTCCTCCCTAGATCTTGGTCTCTACCATGCCTTCAGGGGATGAGTCCTGCATCACCTCCTTTCCTCACCTGCCTGAAAAATAACCCCTGCTCCAGTACAAAAGGAGAGGATAGATGTAGACAAAGCCTTTTCACCATAGATAAAGGCAGGACCTTTGCTTCCAGCCCCTTTTTGTTAGTGTCCATGATGCAAATGCTGCCCATCACCAGTGCACAGAGAAAACATTCATAACCTCTGGTGGCACTTGCAGTGTGTGCTGCCTGGGCCAGCATCTCAGGGACTTGCTCTGTGACTCAGCTCTGCCCTCCTCAGATTGCTACCCCTGCCCCTACAGGTGAAGCTCACAGCCCAACAACACCACTACATCAGACAGCACAATCCTGCACCCACTGCCAGGAGACTATAGGGAAGCTTTCAATCACAAATATGTCAATTTTAAGAAAAACTGAGAAAAACTAATGGCTGATGACCTTACAAAACAAACAACAAATACTTGCTTATTATTCTGCACTTACCTTCACAATTCAGTCTTGCACTTTTTTATTTCTTTTCTTGTTCTTTCTTCTTTGTTTTTTTTCTGTTTGCTTCATTGCAAAGCATTGAAACAGGCTACTTGGCAACTAATTCACAACTGTAGTTGCTAAGAAACCACAAAAGAAAGCAGATTAGTCTCCAGTAACCTGTTTCATTGTGAAAGATGTTTATTTTGCATAAAGGCAATAACTGTACACAAAAGGAACTTGGATGAATAAGCAAATTATGCGGCCTTATTTTTCCTTCCACTAGCTTTTTCTGCTGTCACAAAGCTCCATGCAAAGGTTTGAGCTTTTCCTCAGGGAACAGGATCTATTTATTCAAACTTGTGCATGTCATCCAGGGCCAAACTGGAGTATGTCATCTCACAGGCTGCACTCCAGTTTCCCCAAGGAGATATGCATGAGGGATATCTGTGTTCTCTGCCCTTTCTCTCCAGGTATGGTTACCTGCCAGCCACAGCTCCAGCCCCTGCCCTGTCCCAGATCAGACAGCCAGGGAGGTCACCACAAGCTGCCAACCCACATGAGCCCAAAATAGCATTGCTGCCGGCAGCAGGGTCATTCTGCGGAGCTCATTTTTCCCTATTCAGCTTCTGGCTGCCCCATCTGGATAGTGGGGGAGGGCAGGCTGCACTTGCAAGGCAGGCAGCAGAACCTTCCCTGCCTGTGCTGCCCTGCAGCCATGCTGCCCACAGTGTCCCGTCCACACACAGGCTCTGCCACGCTGCAAATCACCTGCACGCACCTCTGCTGGCTACAGCTGCCAGAGCAGCACAGGAACAAACCTCTTCCGAACACTCTGCCTTCAGTGAGGGGCAAATGCCTTATCAGCCACTTATTCCAGACAAGCAGCCTGGCTATGCCTCTTCACTTTTCCTTGGGATCCAGTTCCTCCACTGGTCTTACTTCAGCACTTTTTCCTGCACACAGGGCCTTGTCTCTTGGCAAAATCTCTGACATTTCTTAAAGTGCTGTTTGGACATCAATAGATAAACAGGAGGGGATGAGCTGTTCAAGGATTACAGCAACTAGGGATTTGGAGATAAAGAACAAAAATAAATGCAAGAGTTATTTAGGACTACTGCAGTCCTCCTCAGAACTCCCAGGAAACACTGTCCATACCACCTCGTCCAGGAACTCTGCTGTGCCCTAACACTGGATGCTGACATAAGCACAGATATGCAAACTTTCGTGCACAGAATTCTGTAAATCCATGGACCACTTCTAAGAGGCCTCACAAAGTTAAGTGATAAAAACAAATCTATCATCAGTAAGCATAAATTCTTCACTACATGTCCACTGGCAAAATGTTCAGGGATCTGCAGATCAAAAACAGGTAGAAAGCCAGAAAGCCAAAGTCTACATCCTTTACAGAGACACTCAGATCTCCAATCCAAAATGTGAAGTGGAACAACTCAGTCCATTTATGCACCACTCTGGTTGAAGTTCTTTTACTTTTTTTGGTTGTATTTTTAAAAAGCAAGTCTTAGTATGACAAGAGGAGAAAAGTTTTCAACCATGAAATCTAGTGCTAATTATTATACCAGTTGGTTCTAAAATGAAAATTCCAGAAATTTCTTATGCGGGGTGAGTTTAAGTTCCATGGGCTGCCACAGTACGGCAAGCAGAAATACACAACACTGAATAAAATCAGTCCATTCTTCAGTGAACAGCAGAACTAATAAAAGTTGAGTTTTCTACAGACTCATGTCCTCTTCTGCCTTCCCAAAGCAGTAACCTCAGTTACTCTGTTCCTTCATGTCACCCATGCGCCATGGCCAGTCACCTTCAGTACACAATTGAAGAGATAGACTGTTACCGCAGAAACTCAGTTCCATAGGAAATCTGGTTAAAAGTTTACATACAAGCATTACAGTTACTAAAAAGGAAGAAAGCTGTTGGAAAATTAGGCAATCCACAATTAAAGCTTAAAGGAGAAGTGATAAACCATAGGTATTGTACAATATTTACAGCATTTCGGATGTAGGCACCAGTACAGGAATTTCTAGAAAAGGTCTCCTTGACAACTTATTTCAGGTACTTTGAGTCAGCAGAAAAGCTGTCATTGTAGATTTAGTGGAGAGAACTGTGCACTTACCTTTTGTAAAAACTGATGAGAGACACATCCTCTTGCAGTGTGTTTTGTGCAGTCAGGCTTTTATGCCTAGTGAGCAATGCTAGATTCTTCTAACCAGCAGAAGATTACAATGTCAACATGGTACAGCTACTCAGATGTTAGCATGGGAATAAAATTCACAGCTACATAGCCATAAATTGAACTGCTACCATATAGACTCCTCACAGACAACATTCACCAAAACATAATGCCATCAATCTCTAGTCTCCATTCCCTTCTTCTCCCCAGGAAATCTCTAATTGGGGATGTCTGTGTTGTACCATCTTGTGTTACAGTGTCTGGAGGCTGATGTAACTTTTTCAACATACTGGAAAATCTAGCTGATTACCAGTCATAGGTCATTTTCTTAGTTTACCATTAATTAATGAGCAATCCAGCTGTTGCAAATTTTTCCCAATAGACCAGCTTGTTAGGTCAAGGAGAGGGAAAAAAAAACAACCCACCACTTAAGTTGGAGATGTTTTGTAGAAGCTTCTACAAAGTGTTACAAACACTAAATTCTCCATGTCCAAGTTGTGGAACAATGGCTAGTGCTATATTCCTATAGCTTTTTTTTTTTTTTTAAGAGATGGGTTTGTAATTCTCTTCTCTGTTTTCTAAGTATGATCTCACTCTCCAGATCTACTTAAGGACTGAAGCGGACTAAAATTGTAAGGACAAGAACAGGAAGGGCATCCATGTACTCTTTTCCATAGTACATAAAAGACTTTTCACACAAGTCTATAAAATAACCCAGTGTGATTGTTCAAAGCAAAACTCTGTCCTGTAGCAAGATGTGTAAGAAGTTGTTCCAATAAATAATAAATAAATAAATAAATAAATAAATAAAATGTGTGTATCATGTCACCAAAACCTACCATNTATTTTTTAATGTAAAAATAATATTATTCTCAGTTAACTAAGAAAAATTAGAATAATAAATTATTTTTTTAAATTCTGTAGAATCAAAACCTTTTTGAAACATGCTGAATTTCAAAATATGCCAAAAGGTTTTAAAAAAATGTCATCTGTAAATCAAGATGTATACATACTCACATATTCTAAAAGTTTGAAAGCTGTTCCTATGAGATTTCTGGCTGACTTGTATTGGTTTATTCACAGGCTTTTCTGGAGAAGTTTGGAACTTAAAACAAGTCGCTTTTGATCTTAAATCTAATTTCCTGTTCCATGTGGAATTATTTCCTGTACTTTGACCCCCAGTCTAAACATACAGAACACAAAACCTTGGGCAAATATCAAGCATAATCTTCATCATGTGCTTACTCATGTCAGTTTTGATGGGGCACACATCACTTTCAGAGTTTATCACTCTGGAGACCAATGTTTTTCTATACAAGACTGTGATCTCAACTTTATGTCAGCAAAGTGCAAGATCAAGGTTAAGAGAGAAGGGGAGGTATCAGTGTTTTGTTATAAAGCAAAAAGAAGGCTGAGTATTTGGTCATTTATGGATAATGGGCTGGAGAAAGAGGGATCACTAATGAGGACAGCAATAGGACAGCATAACAGTGCACAAAAGATTAAGGATTTTCCATTTCCTGCTCAGGAAGGGAAGCAGCAGAGACGAGCCATTATAATGCCTAAACCCCCTTTTCTTTTGCCTGTCTCTTTGGCTTCTGTCTCTAGATAAGTCCAAGTGAGTTGTGACTGTCACGAGTCTGGCTGATAACTGGGTGACAGATGCTCCCCATTATCCCCCAATTACACCCTCCCAGGGGAAGATAACAGGGGAATAAGGGAGAGAGACTTTTCAGTTGTAAAAAACTAAAACAGCTTTAATGAAACAGAAAATAATAACAGCAACAAAGAAGGTGACATATACAAAGACCTAAGAGTGTGTGTGTATGTGTATGTGTGTATATTTATATATATACATATATATATATATATAAATGTGAATATGGAGCCCGTGCTTCCCAGAGGGTGATTATGTCCAAATGAGAGAACAGTCCCAAACTGGATGTGGCAGCAGAGGAGTGACCTGGTGACAGTCCACGAAATCCTCAGAGCGGCTGTGTCACTCCTACTCGAGGAGGCAGGCGAGCTGTCCCTGCGCACGATGTTCTTCAGCAAGAAAACAGGCTGCAGGAACACTGGCAGAGCAGGGAGGGACAAGAGGCGACCCCAGGCCTCCAGCACAGCAGCCTAGACACTGGACCCCGACTGGCTCTTCTAGGAGTAGAGCTGCTTGGACTTCTTCAGGCAAAATGATGAGTGCAAGGATGAGCTCCACTGCAAAACAGAACATTCCCTCAGAGCAGCAGCCCTTAACCTGCACTTCAGCCAAGGGCCAGCTTTCCTCTGGAACAAAAGTAAAGCAGTCTAGTTAGCTGTGTGTCAAAATAATTTTAGAATACAAGGTGCATTGTGCCAGCGTGGATGCCCACTGTGCACAGGGGTAATTCTGCTGCACCCAGCAGAGGGGCTTCACCGAGTGTACTCTAACGTAAAGGGAATGCCATCCAGCCTGGGACTTCAGTGTTTCTTCAGGTAAAGAAAGAAGTCATTGCTGCTGCTGCCAATCAGCCAGAAGCAAAGCCTGGCCATAAACAATTCACAATCAAATAAATGCTGGCAGAACAGAAAGTTGTTACTTTTGGTTGTTGCTGCTAGCATGGTCCTACAACACACATGGAAAGGCTCAAATTTTGCACACCGCGTATCAAAATTAGATAGCAAAGAAAGGATACAATTCCCTTTGAAGTGTCTCAAGGGTATCTTATTTTGTTAGTGCATGAATAACTAAAATAATTGACTGTGAAGACAAAGCACCTCATTAGAGTCCCAGATTTTAAGAACTACTGTAATCATCCAGCCTGACTTTGTTCAAAAACACGGACTGTAGAATTTCACTAAACAGCTCTTTTGTCAAGCCAAGTGCCTCCTGGATGGGCTAGAGTATTGTTCTGTGAAAGATACACATCCTTGATTTGAAAACATCAAGGATACAAAATCCACAGCATCCCTAAAGCATTGTTCACTGGATAATCCTAGTAATTTCTAATCTAACCTGAGCCTCTGACTGAATCTCTTATCTGCTAGATTAAAGAGCCTTCTGCAACCACAAATACTCCCTTCCATGCTTTTAGATCTCATGGGCTGAGTCTCCCTGCTGCAGCCATCTGCACTGCACCACCTGACTGAATGCACAGGACACATAATGAGCAATGCAGAGTGGCTCCGATTGTGTTGGTTTAACTGAGCACTCAAAATCTGCACATATGCCAGAGGTGCACCTTCTGCCCCCACCTGAGGGGAAGAAATGATAGGAGACTGTGGCTGCTGAATGACTTGTCTGCCTGCTTCTGGGTGACAGTGGATAGAGAGGCTGAGAATGGTCCATAGCCCAAACGAATGATGCTCACAAACCACAGGAGATGGTCTGAAACAACAGTATCCAAGCTCAGTCATTTTACCAGTTGAATAATGGTGTAGCCATTAGCAAATATAAATTCCTTACCAGACAAAAGCTTTTCCAAAACACTATCATTCATGGAGTTTGTTTCCAATTGTATGCCTAGTTTTTAAAAGATTGGACAGAGCACTTTCCAAACACCCTGAATAATGCCATACACAAGGTCTGTTCAGCTTCCCTCTTCCTACCCTCTGTCATTCCAATCACACATTCAAGGAAAAAGCTCCTTTCCATGCACTCTCACATTGTAAGTTCACGCTCTGTTGATTATCCACCATAACCCTCGAGCCTGTCAGGGTCAGTGCTCTGCGAAATGCAATCTCAGGGCTGTACGCTATGAGTAGGATGTATATTTCTTGTCCCTTGATAGATGATGTTGTATCTGGATGTTAAAAGGTTGACATAAACTAGCAACCACATAACTCTTTGTCAGCATTAGGACATACCCTTCAGCAAGGGAAATACTTTTATTTAATTTACTGAAGTATTACTTCAAATTACAGTTAAATGTCTGCTGCAAAGCCTCATAGCAATATTATTAGACAGTCATGCCATGTATGTTATGTGTCTTTATAAGATTAGAGCTCAACAGGGTCACTGGAATGAACAATGCCATTCAAAAATATTCTGTCTAAAATTGCCATCAGGAGGGCTCCAAACTCTATTTTAAGACAAATATTGAGAGATTCACCATGTTCACCAGAGCAGGATTCTGGCCTCCAGAAAAGCTTCATCAAGGGATGAGCGCAGGAAAATGGAGATTAAAAAATATGTAACAAAAAATTAACTTCTCTTTTAGCATGGAAAAAAAGGCTTGCAAGAGAATGAAAGGTTTTTCATAAAACCAGAGTGTTCCGAAAGTGAAAATATAGCGACAAATCAAAACCCAACAGATTTTTAGATTTTAAAACATGACTCTAGTGCCTCGTGGGTGCAACTGTGCAGGCACATCTCAGGGGCAGCCCGCAGCCAGGGTTCCTTGCCTGTGATGCCCTACATGTACACAGCTGCCAGAGTGCACCATGTCCCTCACCTGTGCCTTCAAACGTAACACTGAGCTGCACTGCCAGGAAGGGAAATCCTTCCCAGTCTGTAGTATACACCACTCTGCAGTCTCAAAATCAGATTCAGTATACATTGGCAGCCATTTCAAAACTAGGCTTCGAGACTGTGACTTAAAAAATATGCCAAAGCATGTATCTCAGCCAGTGTCCCTTTTCCAAAAGTGGCCAGTAGCAGATGCTTGGGGAAAGGATAAAAGAAATACAGCTTGTAGAGTTGATGTGTGCCAGCATATCTTTCCATCATCAGCCTACACAGGAGTAAACAGAGCCAGAAACAGGATCCAAACCTCTGGATTTAATAGCAACAGACACACTCATCCTCCAAAAACTTTTATAGACCAATCTGTGACTCCATTGGTGCTTTTGGTATCCACCATGTCCCTTAAGATTTTAGTGTTACTCCTGCAGTGAAAAATCTCAAATTATCCATCTGACT
Organism: Aegotheles bennettii; assembly: GCA_013398125.1. Lineage (NCBI taxonomy): Eukaryota > Metazoa > Chordata > Aves > Caprimulgiformes > Aegothelidae > Aegotheles > Aegotheles bennettii. Next base: position 16,981 of record VZRW01006975.1, read on the forward strand.
ATACACCCTGCTAACTTCATCAGGTGTTGATTAATTTTTGTTTTGTGAGGAAAAAAAAATCTATAATAATTCCATAGATATTTTATACTTCTCTTCAAATTTTCTCAGGTCACCTCCAAACTGCAAGCTTCTCGTTAGTCTTTCCATGTATTTGAGAGCTCTTTGTTGGCATTGCTTCACTTCCCTGTGACATTTCTTGCTTTACTTGTTCTTCTAGGGGTGAGGTGACCAAAATTGCCCACAGTGTCCCAAAATGGATGCGCTAGAGATTTATATCACATATAATGACATTTGCTGGCTTACTCCTTACAGCTCCCCTAAGGATCACAATTTGCTTTTTTGCCACATCCAATTGTTGGGCTGACATTTTCAGGACTTATTACAATGTGTGTATGTATATACACACATATATACATATACGTTTGTATATATATATGTATTATATATATTTAACAAATAATGCCCTGTTTCTCTGTCTGCCCTCTTTCTCCATGTCCCACATGCATATGTCTTGTAGGTAGTACACTGAATTTTATGTGCCAGTTCATAATTCAGTATCCTAAGATCACGCTGCAACTCTTCAGAGTAATTTCAAAAATTTGCATCTTTGAAAATATGCTAATAGAAACTTGTTATAAAATTACCCATATAAAGAAGACCTAGCCATCTTTACTGCAAAGTGAGCCCTTTCTCAGATTTGCCTGTCATGGAAAGCAAAAACAAATTTCAGTTAGTTATTCTGTTGGCTATAAAACATGTGCTGTGTCTATCATTACCTCTGACTTGTAGAAATGTCTTGTAGAATTTGTAATTTTTTCTAGCTCCCAAATTTTTTAAGGGGCTTTCTCATTCAAAGCAGTCCCTGCTTCAAGTCTTTTCTCCAGCTGATCAACCTGGTTTTGCCCAGCCTTATAAATGCAAAGGATCTAAACAAAGTCAAGGAGCAGAAAGACTTCCTAGAATGAGACAGTCAGCTCCATAAAGAAAAGAAATCTTTCATGTGTTACCAGAAAAATTTTAATGTCACACCAGAGACACAGAAAAAAAGCATATTGCTGGGACACTAGGGACTACGGAAACTACTTCCAACCAACACAGTGTGCAATGTGGTACTGGCAAATTCTGTTGGAGGACCTAGGAGACTGCATCATGTCCTCAGCAATGAGAAAAGGAAAACACAGTGCAATGATAAATGACAAGCTAGAAGAAAGTAATGCAGCAAGTGAATGGTACTTGCAAGATGATTGTTTTGGGACTGTGGGTTTTGACCTCTGACAAATTTGAAAGGCTGATGCCAGATTTCAGAGGAGGACCTGGGAGAACTTTGCAGGAACAAGGAGTGCCACCCAGGAGAGAATCCATGTTTGCACTGTGCATAGACCACTAGGCCTCCCATGGATACCCATAGAAAATAGTAATGCTTTGAAATCCCAAAATTAATCTACAAACACTGAATTACCACCTAGCTTCATAAAGTCTACAGGATCTTCTCACTTGACTCCCCGAGGCCAGTTTTCACCTCTCATAGATAAAGAAGGACTTGTAACCTTCACTTTCCCACACTCAGATCCCCTTCACTGGGTAGGAGAAGCAAACATCTTTTGGATAGCCAAATCACCCATGGGAACAGACAGATAAGTCACATCAGCACATGTTCCAGCACATGGTACCTATTCCATCATCAGAACCAGGATGGTGGTACACATGTGCTACACAATCCCACTTCTATCATAAGGGTGTGTTTATCAGCAGTACCTGAAAGCAGATATAAAAAGCATAAATAAGTGGGAGGAAGGACTATAGTTCATTCTCATCTCATGTGGTTACAGTAAGTTCTGATACAGCTTTGGTGGGTGGGTCTAACAAAAATTTACAGTACCTAGGAGTAAATAATTTTCAGATTATGACTAGGAGCTGTATGAAAAACGTAGGCAATAAAGAAAAAATCATTCTGTTGGAAAAATGAGAGACAAGTTCACATTTCTCTTATTTATATCTCACTACATTTCATAAGCTGGAAAAAAAAACCAAAACAAAACAACAAATCTACTCAAACCCCAAAACGCTAACTTTGCATTACCTGCACTGAAGTTCACCATCAATGCTGCATGTTTCAGGTGCCTCTGACAATATCCTGACATTAACAAATCTGATACAAAAGCATCCAGCAAAGAGAAACAAAGGAAGGAATGGCAATCAAGAATTTGTTTGTAGATGGTCTCAGACATAGTGCCAGAGGATGTTTTTTGTTGTTTTTAACTAAATGAAGAGAAATGGGAGATGAGTTTTCCACCTTCTACCTCCATAACAGGAAAAACATGATCACTTGAGAAGAAGGTAAGCTGTAGTAGGAAGATTATAAAACCACAGAGATGAAACAAATGCAGATATCCTTTAGAAGGAAGCTTGGGAGTGTGTGAAACAGCATTGTGGATCCCAGCTTACAGCTTGTTTGAGGTGGCCCCACTGAAACCAGTGATAAAATCTCACACCAATCTGAAAACATACAAATCCTGACCTACTCCACACTTAAAATCCCTGCACAAGACACCAAGAACTTGCATTATTACACATAGAGCTTCACCATGAGAGGCATTTCTAGCTCCCCACCTGCAAGCGCTTACATATTGAATTAACAATGGTATGCATATCCCAATAAAAGTGCACTGCCCACAAACACTGCTATATTTCCATCCTGGTTTGGGACCCCAGGCTGGAACTGCCCCGTGCCCAGCTGAGCCGGCCCGGGCTGTGCCCATGGCCATGGGGGCGGCTGTGCCTGTGGGCAGAGGAGGCTGGGTCAGCTGACCCCAACGGGCCAATCACAGCGCTCCTGCCCATGGGCTCAGTATAAAATGGCTGCTCTGGTTGCCCTGGCTCCTGGGGNCACCGGGACACTGGGCCCAGGCACCCCCATCCCAGGCACCCCCATCTGCTGCCAAGCCCAGTTTGGGACTTTCCGTTCTGGACATAATCACCCCTGGGAAGCACGAGCTCCATATCTGCATATTCATTTATATATCTGAATATATTTACATCTCTGTATGTAATTCAGCATCTTACTGTTGTTGTTATTTTCTGTTCCATTAAAATTGTCCTAGCCTTTTTCCAGGCTCAAAGTCTCCCTCCCTCATTCCCCTGTTACCTTCCCCTGGGAGGGTGTGTGTGGAGATAACAGGGAGCATCTGTCACCCAGTTATTGGCCAAATCTGTGATAATTTCTTTCTGACCTACCCACCAAGGCAGATTTCCTTCTGACTCATGCAGAAAATCCATGGTTCCAAAGGATGGGAGAAGCCTGCGGCTAGGCAGGAGGTGTTGTTTGTCACAGCCTAGCACGGCAGGAGACTGCAGCAGAGGCTGCTCCCCCAGGATTTTGCAAGAAGTCCCAAGGATTTTCCCAGGAGATTGCAAGGCTTACACATGGCTTTATGTTTTTTTTTCTTCTATGATAAAACAGATTAAGTTTCTAAATTTTTTAACCTAAAAACCCATTTAAAAGACTCAGAGTAATTTGGCAAAAAGACTTGAAGGCTGAGAAATATGGAAATTATTTTCTGATACTAAATATACACATACTAGTAATTATAAATCCACAATGTATAACTTCTTGTATTTGAGTGTTAAATATTCTAGTTTTTCCTGTGGAAACTCAAGAAATTGCTGCCATATCAAATATCCTTCCAAATTGATTTAGCTTTGGGTAATAAAAAAAAACTGCTGATGCCCCGTAATTTCCAGAAAGACTGAGGACACAGATGGCAGGAGAAAATGGAGCTGTCAGAAAATATGAACATTCATATAGACTGTCACACTATCTACCCTGGTGTTTTTCCCCCAGTACTGTGTTTCTTCAAAGTGCAATGTCTGAGAACTATTGCCTTCAAAATGGAATAATGAGCCTGGGCTTCCACATACAAAGTGATTTGGAAGACACAGAAGAAACTGTAAAAAGCTATATTTAAAGTATTACTCAAGATAAAGGTGACAGATTTATAAAAATCACCTCCTGCAGTCAAAGACAGTCATGAGGAATGCCATGACATCTGATCTATAACACCTGAAGAAGTGAAAAAGTCTTGAAATTTAGGAGTAGTGCAGGGCTATAGCCAAGAGCTGTATTTGGCAACAGATATATGGCTGTTCCTTTTTCAACTTTTCAAGTTCAGCAATGTATTTATAGGCATCAAGCTATTTTACAGAGTGAGAAATTTAACTTATTATTTTCTTCATTGAGATTAAGCCCTTAAGAAACTAAAAAAGAGAAAAAGATCTTTAAATCATTCTCCCAAAGCAGTGTAGGAGATCTGCTATGGCATCACAGCTAGACACCAGACATCTGTCAGTCTTGCTCTTTAGCCCAGAAAAACATCCTCTAACTTAAGACACTTTTAAAACGTCTTTAGGTATAAAAAAAAGAAAGGAAAATAACAAAAAGCAGTAACTTATGAGAGGTTATTTTCATACTGGTCTGAAGTCAACCAACCAGTGGACACAACCCCATATCCTCCATATATGCCTTCAGTGATTTTCTCTAATCCAGCTGGAATCCAAATGCCAATAACAACTCTTTTTTGTCAACCTGCTTCTCACCACAGTGCAACTGGGCTAAACTGAGTGACTTTCAAGGGAGCTAGAGACATGCATAGATGGGAAAGACTTTCCAGGTGGTGTAAATAAGCAAGGAAAGAGATGTCACATTGAAGAGATAGTGAAGCAAAAAAGCAACAGGAAAGAAGAGAAGGGTGCATATACAGAGAAAATAGTAAATGGTTTATTTGATGAGGACTTTATGATAGATTTCATGAGTGTTGTTTTCAGATCTGTTCTCATTTACCTGTGAGGACTGAAGAGAGACAGAAAAAGATGAGTATGAATCTCACATTAATCCATGGTTTGATAGAAACATTTAGGTCAGTAGCTGCCTTCAGTGCAGTTTGGAAAGAAACAGAAATTTGTTTTCAGTTAATATTAATTTTTGTTAGTATTATTATCAATGAGTTTTTAAAAAGAGAGAATTGATGTTACAGATTAGAATATTACTTTTATCCAAAATGAAACATTGTTTCTCTTGAAGGTCTTCATTAAAAAAAAATAAAATAAAATAAAGACATTTTCATATGTCTGTATTTTAAAATGTCAAAACAAAGCAGTCCGCTTTTCCTCCAGAGTACTTTAAACAACTTTTTTTCTATATTTGTGACAATGTTATGAAATTATATATGTTTTGATCAAACATATATTTTGGTTGAACCAAATCTGGAATTGTTGCTCTTGTTTAAATAATTCAGAGAGCATGGGTGAGGTGAAACTTTAGGCCACTTCCAGAAATGGGGCCAAAATAAAGTAAAAGCTGTTGCAGAATTTGGTGTTGTATGTCCAAAAACTTCAGTGACCATATCTTGATTAGTCAAACCATGCCCTCCCTGCCTTCCTAAACACAGTAGTACTTTTATTTGAATGCTAGGCAGCATCTATTTTATAGAATCATATTTGTCCAGCTGAGCAGATTATTCATGTATGGACATTATAATTTTACAGAAGCATCTGGTATTAGGAAGCTAATTTCCTTAGCTGCATATGTTGTATTTTAATCTTAATGTGCCTCTTCTGCAGAGTAAAGGAGAAAAAATATCTATAGTAGAACTTAATAAAATACCATTTAAGGACAGACAGAAAAAATATTTGTAATGTGATTGCATTTGAGAGCATCTCTCATTAATTGGATCCACCCTTCTCCACAGAAGCAGTAATTCACATGGTCAATAAAACTTCCTAGATCCAGTTAATAATTTCCTCTGATAACTTGCTCCCACCCATTTTAAAACTGGGGGCATTCAGTAATTTTTTATGTCGGGACACAAAGATGACATGACAGGAGACCAAAAGCAGAGCAGCTTCCTCTTAGACATAATGTTTGCTCTCCAGCCTTTACCGCCCTGCTTTCCCAACTGTATCTACGCCTACCTCCCTTGAAAGTCACCCAGGAACTTGGAAGTTCACCCCAATTTAACAAGCAGCTGATGGACACCTGTGTAACTCTCCAGTGTGCCAGAGATGTGTTTTGGAGACACAAAGACTGCGCTTCCAGACAGAAAATACTGTGTGTATTTGCCCTTCTGATTCATATGCTCAGATGAGACTGTGAGAATACCTCCAAAGGGCAGGGAATGAATGGCTGCTTTGTTTTGCTGTCCTTGCTCCCAGCCACCTGCAGGACATCCGAACACTGCCGTCACAGGCTAGCCAGCACACAATGTGAGCGCATGCCTGCTACCACCGGCTGGGTTTGCAGCTGGTGTTTCTCCATTAGCAGCAATGAAGGTCCACAAGCACAGACCTCTCCTCTCCTCTCCCTTTCACTGGAGGGGAATCCCAAGGCATACACATCACATCCAGCCTGCCTTCACACCTTGTTCTCTTTTTATCCCTCCACTGTTCAGGGTGCGACTGTTGGCACTGGTAATTCATCAGCATATGTTTAGCAAGAGAGTGAATCTGGGTTTCTATACTAGGCCACCTCTGGCCTCAGTTTACCATCTGAAAGTAAATAGACGTTAGATTTCTAAAACATCTTTGCAAAGTCAAAATTGAGTAACACAAAGTAGGAGAGAAAGTCTCTCCAAAAGATTATCCTAGTATATCCATGCTTATTGACTGAAATGTCCTGTCTGTTAAATTGCTAACAGGAGGGGAAAACATTCAAGTTTATTATGACATATAATCCCTCCCCTTTAGCATACTCCTGAATACTTTGTAGAAAGTAAAAAAAAAAAAAAAAGTGGTTTTGCTTGTCTGT
>VZRW01006976.1:0-31187 GCA_013398125.1 Aegotheles bennettii
CTGGCCACTCTGTTCTTGATATATAGTGCTGCTTCTGACCTGAAATATGGATGAAAAAAATAATTTTTACCCAAGAACCCCTTTCTAAATGTCCCAATGCCTTGAAATATTTTTCTTTCTCCCCCTGTGTTGCCATTTCATCACCCACTACACGGAAGTTCAGTAGCGGCTGGTAGTCTGTAGGCTTGGAAGTTTCCTGGTGACAGCTTTAGCCAAGGCCCCAAGAAGCACAGGAAGCCAGGCCAGCAGGCTGACCAGGTACTGCCAGTTACAGTCAGGGAGCAGCATCGCGTGTCCAGGCACCATACAAACAACTGCCAGGCAGAAGTTTCTGCTCCTATGATCTGCTGGCTGATGGGATACAATTTGGTAGTGCTCATTTGTAAGATATTACTGTGCTCTAATACAGTGCTTGGACAGGAAATGAGCAGTCTAACTGGGTGTTGTCACAGATCAGTGTTTATTTTTCTCATAAAGCCAAAAGTATTGGTAACCTGTTGGGCTGGTGATGCTGAAATACCAATAGGGCAATGCAACTGTCAGAAAGCAAAAGCTGAACTTGGTACATCAATCTGTGAATCTGCCTGTCTTCACTGCTGGTTCCTTATAAGATTAGTCTCCAAAGTGCAGAATCATTCCATCATTTATGGAAAAAAAATATTATTTGTTCATTCTTTCTGCTTTAGAAGAACTTTTAAAGCAATTATTATCTTTTTGCTTCCTCTTTTAAAAATGCCATAGGCCTTTTTCTTGTTTTTTTTCCTTTCCTACAAAACAGAGGAAGGGATAAAAAAAAGCAGAGGACTAACTTTACAAGAGGCATTTAACAATGGCACTAGTTCTTAAAGCTTAACTAGCACTTGCATCATTGAGCTGCTCTCTGTCCGGTTCGCTTCCAAATCCCACCAGATAAAGCTTCATTTTTTTTAATGTTACACTTGCACTGTGTTCCCTGATGCAAAAGTTCAGACTGTCTCTGACTCCAAAGAGGAAGGACCAAAGCACCAAGTCACCAGGGCTTCCTCCCAGACAATAAGACAAGAAAGAAGCTGTAGGGAAATACCTACTTAATACTTCCTATCGCGTTCTGAGCCCAGCCTTCCTGCTTTCTAGGGGAGAGCATCCTGCAACAGAGAGAATGAAGCTGATGGAGGGGCAGCTGTTACAGCACGCACCTGGAAAGGAGCAGGAGAATAAATCTGTGTGCCAGTTCTTGATGTAATAAGTGTCCTTATATTTGAGTCATCTGAGCATATACAAAAAATTAGACAGTTGAAACAAACCACCTCGCAGAAATGAAAAACCATTTTTTCCTGTGTCATTGCTATCCTGTTTTGGAGTTAATTCAATTTTTCCTATAAATAAATAAATAAATAAATAAATATCTTTCTTTTTTGGTTGAAACACTGAGCTTCAAGTGTATTTATAGGTGTGAGTGATATATATCCATTCCTGAGAGGTTAGAAATCAAATTGCAGGGAAAAGACTGGTATATCCTATAGATTACTTTGGATAGATAACTTTATTGTTCTCAGTGACTTCTCTTCCATGGGAGACTTATCTAGCAGAAATGCCAGAGCTTGCAATGGAAATGAATTTATTTGCCATCCAGACTTTCTGACAGTCATCTTGCAAATTGCTTGGAGCAATAATACAGGGTGTTTCAAAAAGATGGACTCAATTTCAATTTAAGGTCCATTTTAAATGAGTCCATCTTTTTGAAATACCCTGCTTCAGGGAAGCTTCTGGCTCTATTTAAGTGAATTAAACAGAGCAGTGGGATAGTGCTTCTTCATTGACAAGACCGAAATCACCACATCCTTTGCTGGGCTCCTTGTGCAGTTGCCTTGTACCAAGCCTTGCAGCTCAGCCTATTTATCATGTCCTCAGCTGAACCAAGCCAGAACTGTTCAAACAACTGTGAAAAAAATTGTGAAGCAGTGTGAGGCATGCTGTTCTGCAGCTCCTTGCAGGGCAAATAGTGTGAGTCAAGGCAGGAGGAACTTCATATCCTGAGTTTTGCATTCAAATGCCACCAGCTAGTATCTGGTCACTTCATATACACATAAGAGGCATTTTGTCCACCAATTTATAAGGTTACAAAAGGCCTCTGCACCTGACAATGTCTTTTTCACATCCACTAAGCAAAGATCAAAGAAGAGGAGGGTGAAGACAGCTTTTTAAAAAAAGAGAGGCTTTGCTAATCTGCTTGTCATTTAGAAAAAGCTTAATGTATAAATGTCATGGAAATACGCTGTTCATACTGAATAAAACCAATACTGTTCTTCATATTTATTCCTTCTTAATCTTTTTAATCAGAGGAAAAAGAAGGCAAATGTTAAACAGTTAAAAGCAAATATTTTTATGGCAGTAGTCTCGTCGTCTGCATTTTTTTTATAGTCTAGTCTTCTTTGAATATTGTATGCTACAGCTGGAGCTCTTTGAGCACAAAGCTGGCAGGAGAAGCAGACGTTCACATGGGTGAAATGAGGGCTACAGGTGAATGTCCACATCCTATCACCAGGCACCAGGCCATGTCTACATTTTCTGTAGATATTGGTTCACATCTTATCCATGGCAGATGTGGGCACAGCCTCCAAAGGACAATTCAGATCTATCCATTGACTACTAATAGAGAGGCCACATGCAGTGGCAGCTGAGGAACAAACTCTGTCTGTCCTACTTCTACTTCTCTGGAATTTGTTGCAAAACTTACTTGGAAAGCCTACTTGTTACTTGCCCATCTCTCTTCTGTTTTCCTCTGCTGAAAAGAATATCTGTAGTTCTGGAAATGCACATGCTGCTGTATTACAGCAATTGCTTCAAATTGAAAATAAATATAGCTGAATCACTAAATACATTTTGCAGGATGGAGAAAACAGGGTAGCAAGACAGGAGATATAATGCTGAATATACGAGTTCTGGAAAAGCAGTCTATTTCTTATGTACAATTTTTATGTTTCCTTTCATGCATTTGATAACTGAAATAAGCGTGACCTAGTTTCCCACTACTGCACTTTTAATACCTTATTAGCTTCCTCTGTGTGTACATTGTAACTAAAAAGTCTGAAAGAACAGAAACTCTCCCAGCTATTCCTGCCTTATTTTGGAAAGTAGCTTGGGAAATCATGAGTAAGTAAGTGTCTTCTTTCCAGGCCTGATTGAGGATGCTGTCCTAAACAGCCAGTAAAAGGTGCCACAGCACCCACTGACCAAGTGAATTCAATGGGCACTTGTGCCAGCTGAGCTGCATGAAGTCAATAAATTCCTCACAGGGTGCTGTGCCCAGCAGCAGGAGGTGCTTTCAAAGCATGCTGAAACCACAGGTAATGCAATGTGTTTGATTTACTGTTATTAGTCAAACTAACTGAAAGCTCGGTTTGAAAGGAAGCTAATGAAGCCAGGTGGTTTGACAGCACATTTCAGCTTTGGGACTGTCTTCTGAACTCACGTGCTCTGGAGAGAATCTGTGAGTCTTCTTTCTCACTGTCAAGCAGCACAAGTGAGATTCTCAACTCCAGCAAACACAGATATCAAGACAGGGCAACTGATGTCTCTCCTTGAACCTCTTTCCATCCCCCTCTCATTTTTTTGGAAGTAAACTTTAATGTTTAACCACTTAGAAGCTGAATTCCTAAATATCATGCCCAAACAGGACACCCTACTGAGGTTTATTCCCCTTAAATCTTGATAACTGGTGCTGGCCGAGTGCTATTGGTTTCAATCTCCAAAGCAGGCAGCTGTCTGAAAGGGTTCTGCTGAGTTGCCTTATGCTCACAGTGTAGCAACAGACCCCGTGTTTTCCTCACAGCAGTAACACAGCCTGTCAAAACAAGTCAGGTCTCATCACACTTGAGATGTGATAGGTAAAACATGTTTCAGTCCATTAGCCCATTTGAGGACTATAAGAACATAGTGATACAGTGGTGCTAGAGGAAGAATGGATGGACTTGTCATAACCCCCAGGTTACGTGTTGCTGCCCTGCTGAGGGGTGCATGACTATCTTCAGGTTGAGCCTTGCTGTCTGCTCTTTCCAGTTGCATTCACTGGGCCAGTGGCCTCTCAAGTGTCCCAGGGTCACCCTGCCTTTCAGGTCAGTACTGGCAGCTCTGAACCAGGGACACTGACAGAGGCAGCCACAGGTCCCAGCACCCAGCTGTTGCTGGAGGAAAACACATAGAGGAAAGGGTTGAGGGTGGGCGGAAGGAATTGGCCGACTGTGGTTGCATGCACTGTTGAGAGACCATTTAACCCAAGCACATGCATGTGTGCATGGACATGTGTGGTAAGTGATGTTTGCAAAAATAAAGCTCCAATCATTACTGCAATGTTACCCAGTGTGCCACAAGTAAGAGACTGCAAGAAAAACTATAAGCCACAAACATGAACCTGTTGCAATCTAACATGGCAAGTAACAAAATCAGATTGGAGAAATGAAGAGTAAATTTCTTTGTGCTGACTTCCCTTGCATTCAGGTTCACTTAAACCTACTAGCATCTTTAAATATTTAGGAGAATCCAGTCTGGTTCCAATTACATGTGAAACAAGCAGCAAGCTTTTAGTTAGACTAGTTCTACCTTAAACTGATGTATATTCTGACCACTCATTGCATTTGAAAACTGCATTACCATATATCTTGAGACTAAAGAGGAGCAACATGTTCTGCTAGGTGGTTACAACAAAACATGTCTCTGAGTGGAAGAGCGTCTCCAGTCCATAGAAATGATCAAACAACATGTGGCACCAGGAATAATAATTAAGTTAAAACATACAAATAGGTGAATTGACCAACTACAGGCTTCAGAGCTTAGAAGGGGTTTAAGTGAAGCCTCACTCCAGGTCTGAAAGTCATGGAGACACAACAGTGTTAGCTCCTTCCTCCCTTTCCCTCTTTATTTGGCTGCTTCTCACTGCTTCATAATTATTTTGAGAGAGGTGGATTAAAAAGGCAAAAGGACTATAAGGACTTTCCTTTAAAAAAAGGAACAATATAAGCAACAAAGAAAATGTTAGGTGGAGAGAACAGACTTACTAATCAGAAAATCTTCTTTCTGTAGGTAAAACTTACTAAGAATTTTTCATAACTTCCAATTAGGGGAAAAGAGCTTTCAGACATTTTCCATTTGTAGCACTGATATGGGTAATAGGTTTTATTCTGACTATTAGACACTTATATTTAAACAATTTATTATTTTATGCTTAGATACACTTTTAGTGAGTGGTGTGTCAATTTAAGTGTCCAAATATGATCTGACATGGAGTCTTAAAACTGAATAGCAGTAAAACAGCATGCCTATTACCTATCTTCAACCTCTAATGATGACACCAACTCAGACCCAGTCTGTGGAGTCAAAGTTTTTAAATAGCTCACAAGGAAAGACCATTGACTTCCAGAAGGTGTTCAGTGCTCCTAAGCTTGACCGTGAAGCTTTTAGGTACTGAAGCTCTTTCCACAGCAGCTCCATCTTAATAGAGAAGTAGGAAATAAAGAAAAGCTGAGCCTCACAAGTCTGTCTGGGAAGATCTGCAGGCTTACAACAGGTAATGATTTGCAGAATTAAGAACTGCAGAGCACTTGCAAGAATATTTTCTGTGAATGTATTATTCTGATCCTGTAAAAACTTAAATGTAACTAAAACCCACTATTGAATATATGTACTTAGTTTTAAGCACGCTGGATAAGCCTATTTGTGATCTTACACTTCAGTTTTTACAGGCAAGATATGTTTACTAAGTGACATTAAAAATGCAGGGATTAGCAACAAGACTCCAAAGTAACTAACAAATGGAATCAGTATCTGGAAAGCAGTGAAAAGAAGAGCAATAGCAACTGAAAGCTGAATTTTCCTATTGGTGATACTAAAGGGAGAGGTGCAAGAAGCTTTTCAACTGTAACGTGGTAAATATGTCATACACCCTGAGAAAGATTCCTTGTCATTTGTAAACCATCTTTCAAAGAAAAATCTACATTCAAACATACAGTTTCAGTGATCTGTCATAATGCTTTTTCCTTTTGATGACCTTATATGCTGAACATGGTGAAGGAGTTTAAGTTTTGGAAATAAAAAATCAGCAATGGAATTTGTGGTACTACAAAACTGAAACAAGGAGAGATTAAAGGAGTTTTGTATCAGGAATAAGAAAATCAAACTCATACTGCTTTGTGTTTTCCTGAATGTAAGTTTCTATTTGTCTTTTCTTGGACTGGATTCACATGTATCACTTAAGTGCTTTTCAAAACTAAGTATCAGAACAAAAGAATCATCAGTACCAAAAATGAAGATGAAGTATTTGTAATAAGCTTTAGAGTAGATTAAGAAATTGAACTGGAGTATTCCATGGTGTCATCATTTGTTGTTTGCTTTAGAAACAAAGAAAGGAATCCAAGGAATTTGGCAGATTGTTACAGAACCCCACTGACAGGATAGTCCTGGTACATGTCACAGCACTGCTTGCATAAAGCTGTTGCAAGAAGTTATGAGGTTCAGGCTTCTGAGTCCCACTGTGCAGAAGAACTTGAGAGGTCAAAGATGACAGTTGCTCTTTCACATCAGAATAAACCAGATAAATACTTATAGCCAGATCTTAGTTCAAACTTAACTCTGACAGATCGGCAAGAATTTCCAATGTGGAGCTACAGTTCTTTAAAAACCCAGATGTACAATCCAGAGGAGAAAAAAAAATATGTCTTACAAATATAAAAAAGATGTTGCAAACAAGGAAAGCTTTTCAAACAACAAGACAAAAAGGAATGTATTCAAGCTGTAGCAAGTTTATTTCACATTCAATGACAGGAAAAATAGTCTAAATTAAACACAAAAAATGGGAGAATGGACAAATAAAAAGGTTCAAGAAAGAATTCTGAAACATGACTATTAAATTCTAATATTATTAATCACTACTTCTATTCCTGCCAACACTGTAAAGCAGGTGGCCGCATGGCCACTCAAAATATTACCTATTTTAGGACTGGCTACCACAGTATTAGCACTATATAATAACCACCTTTTCCTTTGGAAATGAACTTCATAAAAACAAAAGCAAAACTGCAAATATTGTGCATACTGCATATTATTTCCAGTCACAAAATACCACAGTCTGTAAAGAAGGCACTCCAAAGGCATGCAACTGTCCTGCTCATCTAGCGGGAAAAAATACTGCCAAGTATTTTTCCCAAGGACATAAAAAGAAACTCTTGACCTTTGCATAAACAAGCAATGCCTCTGGATGTAACTAATATTCATCAGTTACATATTTTATATCCCCAAAAAGGCAGACCCTTTATTTTAAATAGGCCTGAAGTGTCTGCTGTTTTTCAGATTATGTATTTGGTTTGGTAAATTTCAGGTGTTGGGCAGAACAGCTCTTGTGTCTTGTCCAGCATGGCTCTGCTCTGCCCTTCTGCATTACTATTGTTCCTGCCTGTCACTACTGACTAGAACTCACAATGTCTTGTGGAGCAATCAGTGTTTCCTTCAATGTGCATGTCAGTTACTCCTAGGCAGATGTAGTATTCCTTGGAAACCATCAGCCATGCCTATTTGTTACACTTAGCTATAGTGTCATCCTTGTATGTAAATCAGGGGGAGGGATGGGACTAGTATATTTCATAAATAGCAAGTACTATAAAATATTTCATAAAGTCAAATAATTTCCTATTTATCATTAGGAAATGTGAATGCAAGTTGCATGTGCTGGGCACTTAAGCTTACCTAAGTTTGCTACTCTGAAATACAAACCAGGAAAAAAGTCAACCAGAACTTTTTCATAAACGTGTACACTATGTGGGTTTGTTATTTTTAAGAAAACAGAAGATATTATTTGTGCATGAAAGTAAAGTACCACAGATAAACCCACTGCCGTAACTCCAGTCTACAGCAGGGATTTTTGCAAGTTTTTTGAAATATTGCAAAAGTCTCTTGGTAAATTTGATGGCATAGCAGAAACCCTGGGGATTACCCAAGCGTAATGTATACAGAACATTGTGTTGCCATCACGCAATTGTGTATACTGTAACTTGGTGTGTCCATCATCACTCCAGAAATTTTAAACACAAAAAAGGGAGTGCACAAAGTAGCAACCTAACACTTTGAAAACCCAATTAGCATTAATGGGAGACTTCCAGCTTGAAAGTGATGCCCCTGTCCGGACATACTTACCTGGCATAATTATGAGACTCTGAAAAAATGAACAGGTCTTTACCTGTGCTTTTTGGATGCCAGTCGCGTTACAAATAGTCAGTTTAAAAGACCTTTGCCATGGGCATTGCATAAATAATTTTATATACATAAGTATATATGTATATATATTATCTATGTGCGTGTGTACAAGTGCATGTTAAACAAAAGCCCTAAGAAGATTTTAAAAACCCATAGTGTACTTTATAACTTATTTTCTAGGATAAACTGTATTTTTAATTAATCACTTCAGAAATCGAAGCTGTCAGTGACCTTTTAAAATGACTATACGTATACAGCACACTGTTAGACTAATATCGATTTTTTTCCCCCTCCACGGCAAGCAAAGTTTAGAGATTTTGTTTTATACCGAGAGATAATTTGTTTCTTAAAAGTTTAAAATTAAGCCTTTTGATTGTGAGCTTTTTTTTAGTTAAGTCCAAGTAACCAAGCAACTATGTGCAAAAATTAACCTTTTCGTTATATTACATATTGTAGTTGTAAAGTTTGTTTGAAGTGCATGAATAAAAAGTTAGTGAAATTACAGGAGGAACAATCTAATATAGCAATAAGAGGTGCATTTACTGTGCATCTGAGAGGAGGAGGGGGGAAAAAAGAGTTTTCACTCATTTTGGCCTAAAACGTGTTCAGGTTTCCAGGATTCTGACATCAGAACCCAGATAACACTGGTTAGAACCATAGGGCTTTACAATAAAAGCTAAAATATTGACCATATGATGGCAAAAAGTCTGTATTTTGTGGTTAACTTATTATCTTCTAGCTACTCTCTGATGAAGTTGGTGGTGCTGTGGAGGATGATCTCCTTCTTCTTGACAAAGATCGTGATCTTTCAGCGCTGTAGGCAACATGCTTATCATAATTTTGTATCTGAGCCTCGAGGAAATCCCTTTGTTGCTGGCTGATTGTCTGGCTAATCAGTCCAGGGAGAGCTTGAATGCTACCAATTAAAGTTTCCAGTTTAGTTTCCAGAGTAACAATTCTCTTCTCAAAATCTTCACTTCTTTCATTTAAGTCAGAAATCATGTCATACATGATGTTTTGAGTCTGAAAGTAGAAGGACGTAAACAAAGGTTTAGAGAGATCTTACAAATATTGCAACAAGCAACACAACTCTACAAGGGTTTGTAAATGCTTTGCACTTTACAAAAAAAAAAAGGATATGAATATTGTAAGAATATCTAGTCTTGTGAAATAATTTTCTTTGCAGATTAATAATAAAACTTTCTACTAAATTTGTTTAGCAGAAATGTAATATATTTTGAGCAGCACTTGAGATGTCAAGGTCTAAAAGAATTAGACAAAAGACCAGACAACTTTTGAACGTTCAGGCGCTTAGAAATGTACCATGCTAAGCTTTGCAACAGTAAGTTGTGTAAGCCACCAGGAGACTAAAGGTTCCAAAGCTGTGATCCATCTTTGACTCTTCTATATTTCCTCTGGTTTTAAGCATCCTCGTTCTTTTAAGTAGATTGCAAATGCTGTTCATTTACTCTCCCCTTAAACCGACCAGGTTTTCTTGAACTGGCTGTAGTAAGAGTAGTTGGGTCTATTGTTTTCAAAATGTAGTGCAGAGTAAAAACTCAATTGTATGATTTTCTACTTCTGCATACCCCAATCTATCTGCTCTCTAAAAAAATGTTTGGTTATAGCAAATATCTAGGGTGTCAGTAAAAATGTGATCTGAAATGTGCTATTTCACAGAGACTTGGATCTGGTTAAAAATAATGACTGAATTTCTCCCTCTGATAGACTGAAACTTTAGGTTAGACTTAAACTAGAGTCAAAACTGGATGTAATTCAGTAGACAAACTGGTTGAAGTTTATAAACCATCCAAAGGGAATGAATATTAATTGAATGACTAGTTTCTTGAAGTGTAAAGCACTTCAGTATAGCACTGAATTGTAAAGTACTTCAGATGGGTGTTGATAACCCATTTCACTGTCCTTTGTTTCAGGATGTTAGTATAACACTTGAAAGCAAAGTAGTCTACATTAAATAGTATCTGGAAAGTCCTTATCAGTTGCCAGAAGCATTAGTCTGAAATGTACTTTCAGCAACTGAAGTTGTCAGGTGGTTCTTTACAGCAAAAGGGGAATAAACACTGAAGAGTTTAATTGTTGCTTAAAATTGAGGGGGGTTTTGAGGTACATGAAGAGGTGTACAAGAAACCTTTAGGGAAACCCCTTAAAGCCTCTAATGTAGACTCAAATGAAGATCAAAGTAATTGTTAAATACTGAGGTCTAATGTGAAACACAGAATGCTATCAGCTCAGCCCTCTAACTCTCCAGTTATTATTTTATATTAATGAAAAATCCAAGCAACAATAAACAAGCAGTTTGCAACTGAACAGCCTCTTCTACTTGATCTCAAATAGCTTAAAAAAGATTAATAAAGTCTTATTATATAGCAGCAAAGTAGGCAGCTATTATCCACTACAAAAACTTAAACAAATGCAGACCTATATTTACTTGTCCAAAGTCATGCTGCGTAAGACAACAGGAATAGAAAACCAGAACCTCTAATTCCAGTCTGCATGACAGTCTGTGTACTATGGTCCATCACAGCATAGTCACTATCACCGGATGGGAAATCTTTTTACTATGCAGCACTACATTACTACAGCCCACTCAGTTCAGCATTTACCATGACCACTGCAGTCACTTCAGGAGTTCTCAGGATCAGCCTCTCAATTGTGAAATCTTTTTCAAATGTGCAAAAAAGAATAGTAAATATGGTGCATTCAAGCTTTGGTCAGAACCATAAACAAGATGTTTCATTCAGCAAGTGTTACCACAAACCAGCACATATTTTCATTTTCTACAAATAACAAACTTGTTAACAATATTTGCACGTATAATGCATAACATTTTCACTTACAAACTCTACATTTTGAAAGGATGAATGTTAAAACAACAGTAATTGCCTACTAACCTTTGCCAGATCCACCAAAGTGTTGGCTTGATCATTCAGTTTCCTTTGTTCCATTTTTACACTTCTTAATCTAAAAAGTGGAATTTTAAGTCATTTTTTTTTTGTGCCTATGGTCATACTAGGATTTCTAGAAAGCATGCACAAAACTTGCAAGAGCAAATAACTGCATGGACAATGCCTTGAGTACTTTGTGTAAAGTCAGAATTGGTCATGTGCCTGCTACAATGAGAAGCATGCTTCTGCTACACCGCAAAAAGGAAAGAGCAAGGAAATGGTGATGTCCTTGAGAATACCATTTGCCATGGTCAAAGTTGAATTTAAAGAGGGAGATAACAATTTATCCAGACTATATGAAAGAAAGCCAAAACATTCCTCAAAGCCTCAGTATCGTGGCAAGTAGATATAGGAAGAAACATAGAAAAACTGTCATTAATGCTGTAGCAATCAAGAATCTTCCCATGCCTACGTGACTAGATACAGGTATTAGCCCTGTTCTGTCCGAAATGGATTGGGTTAGCAAGTGTTTGAACCTGATGGAAATACAGTGATAAGTGAGTTTCTCATTACTTTAAACCGAATGTCCATCTGACCAGCAGCTAAATAAACAACATACTTGCCAATACATTTAATTTTCTTACACAATTTGTGACTTTAAATAAGATTACATTTTAAACTTACATTAGACATTCCTTTTTAATGTGTTACTTAAACTACAGCATTGAGAAACTATGAAAGAAGCAGCAAAGGTACGTTCTTCTCTTTGATGCCTACCTATCTGCATTATTATTAGTTACGTACATTCTTTGAATTATGTATACATGACCTTTCTGATGTGTTCCCTAAAACAAAGTCCATGTTTTTAAGATTAATGACCAGAGGAGTGGTTTGTAGATCTGATTTTCACAAATAAGCAAATCCTTCCTTAAGTATAAGTCAGTTGTTCAACATTTCCCAACAGAGAATTACTCGGGACTTTCAATGAGTTTTCTGGTGGCTGTTATAAGCAGAAAATAGCATTTTTTTCAAAAACAACATACCAATTTATAATTAATGTGTGATAAGATACCATGCAGTCTACTAGTATGTCAAAGGCCAACCAAGCTAACCATTTGGTTAACTGTCAAATGAAGGTAAGTTTGGCAGCATTTTGTGGCAAATGGGCTGCTAATGCATGCTCTGCCTAATTCTCAGTGATGGTGTTACTTAGAAAGCTAGTTTAAAGAAAGTATTCTTGAGCATATTTCAAAATCAGGAAGTTTCTGTTCATACCTTCAGTTACCAAGCATTTCCTTTCATAGGATGGCTAACCATCATGAGAAAATAAGTTGTGAAAAGTGAAATATCTTTTAAAGCACATGGAAATAACTCTGTTAAGGTAGACATCAATTGTTCACATAAAATTGACATTCCAGTGGCTAGTTACTGGAATGTCATATGCTCTTCTTTCACTGTAGTCTTACTTCAGAGCACAACAGAAATTCCCATAGCAGGCTGTGGGAATGGTGCTTTCAGAGGTTATGAGCTGAAGCTATTCTGAAGCAAAAACTATGGAGGAGTCTCCAAGGTATGGAGTTATATCATTACAGTCTCAGAACAGAATAATTACTTACATGTAAAGATGTAATGATTTAACTGGAGAATGATAACCCTAGTGTTTTGGTGAGCAGCTCTCAAATAATATGAATATGCATTTTCTGCTTTTCTTAAGATTCATTGACTCATCTGTTTGACAGTTAGTATTTTCATTTTAAACTTCCAAGAAATCTGTTGTTACTGTAGCAATACAAGTACCAGCTGACATCAACATAATACCTACATGATATGGTAACCAACCCAGTACCTATCAGAGACTGTAAAAATGTATCTCTAGGTAATGGCAAGTCTTTAGCTGCAGCAGCCAGATTTAAAGAAAACTTGCAGACTTTCATTTTTAAATTCATTAAGAGAAAATATGAATCAACATCTTGATTTTATGAACTTCACTTATCACAGCAAAAGATCATGATTCTGGATCGCGTTTCCATGGTAGCAATCAGTCCACTGAAGTTCACAAATAAAGACTCTATTTTTTGCATGCAGACAGTGGTAAATTCTGCAAACTTAGAAAGGAACAGCTCATACAACTTACTTCCGAGCTCTATTTTCATTTTGTTGAAATAAAAAGACAAAACAAAAGAAAACAAACAGTAAAATATACTAAAACAACCAAATGAGCACAGTGGGCTCAATTCAGCAAGTGGGAAGTCTTAGGAAGTTGCTGTTTCTTTCAGTCTAATTGCATGAGGGGGAGTCTAACTCACTTGCATTCATGATGAAGTAACCTATGGCTTCAAACCTTCCCATTAACTATCACCTGTAGATTTTCTTATTCATGTAATACATAAAATGCCTTTTAATAATATAATTTAGGATGATGATTTCACCTTCATCTTACGCATGCATTTTATGCAAAAAAGACCCAGACCAGCTGAAGGCAGTTTGAGAGCTGTGACCATGAGTTTGAGACTGTTATCATGATCTGCCCTGGTTTCTTGTATAAAACTGGACCTGAAACTTCACTACTTTATTTCTTTCTCCAGTGAAATGGTTGGAAAGGAAAAGGAGGAGGAACAATAAAACCCTAATAATCCAGAAAGATGGAAAAGAGACATACTACATGGAGTCATTTAAGAAAAGTTCAAAGAGAGAAAAAACAATTTGCATCCATCTACTCTGCTATTGAGCACTGTTTTCATCTATGGGACATTCTTTGGCTTATTGAGAAAATGATTTTTTTTTTTTATTTTACTTGAATGCAAAAGCTCTGGGAATGGAATTCAGAGTGCTAAAGGACAAAAGGAAATGCATTATTAACATAGCTGTTCAAAGTTTGGCTGGCACAGCTAGTAAAAAATTACTGATACCATCTTCTTCACCCTACCTGATTAATGAACTTAAATAAGGTAGGTGCAGAACAACAATTTTCATCCTATGAAGGTCTTGTGGGCTTAAATGACATATAAAGCTGCATATTGAGCTTGGTGTGCTTTTTAGATTCTTCTCTGAATATAAGCACACACACACAGATGCACACACACACACTAAATAGCAAAGCTAAAATGTTAAGGAATAACCTTTGCAATCTATGATTCAAGACCAGCAAAGGATGTACAGGACATGCCATCCTTTATCCCAGAACCCCTGTCACTCTTCTCTGCCTCCCAGTCCTTTAAGCTAAGCAGGATGACCAAACAGGCAAAATCTATTTTTTATATCCACATAAAAATTCCTCAATTTTTGTTGTCTTTATATTCCTTCAGGTATTTCTGCAATAGCACAGTAACATTTAATCCTGTAAGTTTGCTAAATATAATACAGTAATTAAGGCTTATAGAATGCTTCACACCTTAAGCATAACTACCCATTGTTTTATGAAATAGAGAAAAAAAACTACTGTTAGCCTAAATTTACTAATAGGAAATATAATAACCTGGCCTTTTCTTCTTGTCTTTCCTGCAAGGTGACATGTAGGTGTCCTTCTCATGATGGATGCTTCTCTCACATCTCCTTACAGGTTGGCTCAGACACAGACCCACACTCAAAAGTTATCAAAACATCAGTTCAAAATTAAGCTTACTTAATTTATCTACATGTCCCCAGTACCTCAGCAAAACTAATTTCATAGGTTGTACAAATGGCTGCCTCAGGTTGGATGGGGACATCAAATAATGCAGACAAATACTGGTACGGGTCCTGACCGTTCCTCTAGAAGAATCTGTAGTCCCTGGGGACAAAAGTCTCTTTTTTCTTCCATATAGTCCAAGGAAGTATAAATGAATCATTGTGCAATTCCACTGTTTTTTATGTACTTTATGACAAGTATTTATTATGAATTTTAGATAAAAACATATAATCTGGCAATATTATAATTCAGATTAATCCTACTACTGGTTACAGTTCTCAGACATGTCTTCAACCCCCTAAGATTTCAGTAGAGGGGAATAACTCATCTGCATCATGCCAGAGATGCTTAAAGGTCACACAAATGTTGGCATATACTCCCATTTTCTAGAATGGATGTCAGGGGTCACAGCTGACACACCAACATTTGATTTTACACATTGAGAATCTATGATGGAGAGAAGCAATTTCTGTTGGGCTACACAATGACACTTGATGCACATTCTTTTCATTAAACACCAGGTACATACTCATAAAGCTCTCTTCAATCACATCATTCTGATTTTAAATTACTAAAACATCTATAGAAATTGAACTTTTTTTCATTTTCTTCTGTCTATTGTAGCTTGTATCTTATTACCTGTAAGCAAACATGTAAGAAAAAAAGGACAGTCTCAGTGACAAAAGACAAAAAAGTCTGATTCAAGAAGCGTGGGATATTTGTTTGGTTTTGCTTTTTTTTTTTATAAACAGGTAATATAGTAAAACCTTATCTTTGTCTTGCTCTTAGAGAAAAGTCAACCTCAGAGACAGAGGTAGGGGGGCAGAGGGGCAGAGAGAAGGGAGGGGGCAGGACAGGACACAGGGGCTAAGAATTACTATGATGGAGAGGGAAACTAAGAGAAAACACCTGAAGAGGAAAACCAAAGCAAAATAGTACTTACTGATGAATAGCTTGCAAGAATTTGCGTTGATGTTTCCTTACTTTTGCATGGTCTATCTTTTTAACCAGCTTTGTGTTTTTATAAATTAACCATGTTTCCCTGAGTACATTGGCCGCTGCATTTTTCACCTGTTTAATAAAAGAAAAACACCAGGCTGACAAAAGTAGCATTATGTAATGTTTTCTCTTTTCTGGTATAAACTCTTTCTAAAGCACTTAAGACCTTGCCTGCCTAACTGTGGGAAGTGGGTATATCAAGAAGCTAAAGCACTGAGGGCAGAAACCAATAACTGGACCAAGGGGACTGCTGAACAATTTCTGTGTTACTTATAAATATGATATTGGGATCAGCTCTCTTTGCACCAGGGAATAATTAGTCCTTCTTTAAAGAGTTAGCACTGTTTGGTGTTTATAGCAATATTAATTACAGTGAGGAAATACTAATGCATTATGTGTATGATAATTAACTAAATGTATTTAATAGGATAATAAAACTGTCTTTCTTGTTTGATGGTTAGTACTTCTTAATTGTCTCAGCAATTTAATAGCCTCTTAAATTTCCAGATCTGTTCGAACATACTTTTTTTCTTTTTTTTGTTTATATTTTTATTCTTGTTTCTCTTTTAACATTCCCCAAGGAGATAAAAAAAATATCTTGTCAATTAATCTGGCCAGTGTTCTACTTCATAAGTACTTTGAATTTTTTTAAATGAGGTTTTCTACAAAACGTTAAACATAGGAGTACTTATAGTTCCTTCTTATGCTCTCCAAAATTTCCAAGAATGTTTGAAAACAACAGACATAAATTTCAGTGCAACGTTGATTAATGACAGAATGACTAGGTTACTTGCAAATAAAAACTGTCCTTATTATTCATCTTCATTTTCTCTCCCACCAACTTTAGATATCATGCCATGTGTCACTGTAGTGTCAGAGCTAAGTCAATGTCTAAGTAAAAGCACTGCAAGAATGTCATGCTGTAGATATTCCCAGGAAGAGGTCCCCACCTTATACATATAGAAGTGCTGGAGAGCCTTGGCCCTGACTTCAGTTGAAGTGCAACCATGTTTTAGAGACCTCCTCACAATCTCTATCTAGTTTCATTTCTTGAAGGTACAACTATCTTCGAGCTGGGAGGAAACCTCTCCAGTATCTACGTAACGAATTTGTGACCTAATGTGCATCTCAGATTTGTTAGCTTTCATGTGCTTTGAGTTTCATGAGTTTGAAGCTACCAAAGCACCACTTGGATTCAGTATTAGACTGATAATGCACAAATGAACACCAGACTCAAAATCTGACCAATCTTTACAAAATCTTTTTTCCTCCTGAAAGACACTTTGAGATCAGCTGTCAGATCACACTAGAAAAATGCCCGTGTTAGGAAGTGACAATTTTTTTTCTGTAGTCTAGTATCAACAAGCTCAGACAGACACCTCAAATCAGGCATGCTTTACAGCTGTATAATAACTGCCCTCCCACTCATCCCTAGACTTTCCCCACTGTGACTGCTTAGGGGAGCTACAGGCTGTTAGTGGTTACCAGCATAGGGAGATACAGGCTGTTAGTGGTGACGAGGGAGCCAGCACAACCACAACAATGTGCTGACATGTCCTGGAAACACAGCATGTAGATGAC
Source organism: Aegotheles bennettii (assembly GCA_013398125.1). Taxonomy (NCBI): domain Eukaryota; kingdom Metazoa; phylum Chordata; class Aves; order Caprimulgiformes; family Aegothelidae; genus Aegotheles; species Aegotheles bennettii. The sequence goes on from VZRW01006976.1 coordinate 17,374, forward strand.
AAAAGAGGAACTGCTGCACAGAGCTGTGCTGAGGCAGCCAACCTTCTTCCCTCCTGGAGCAGAGCTGTGGTTCCCAGCTCAGGCATCAACATCCCTTTCCACCCATCAGTAAGGATAAGCTCTGCTGAGTTTTTGTTGTGAGTGCAGGAACTTTCCTCTTCATATTGGCTCTTCTTAATAACAAAGATTAAACAAGTTGAGAGGATTATTTTCTTGTTCTCTCAACACTGACCTATTTTATTTCAATAAAGGATTTATATTCCCTTGTTTGCTGCATTCTTTCATTTTCCAAGATCTTACTGTAATTTAATTTATATTTCATAATGAAAAATTTAAAATACTTGTTATGAGTTCTAATGATTTCTAGAGGGTTTTTTTAAGCTAATCTCTTCTAAAACCCACTGTTATCAACAAATATCTTTCAAGACACTTCAGTACTGTATGCCACTAAGTGACCCTGTGTTGAGTACACAAAGCAATTGCAAAGACTTGCGTCACTCAAACTATGAATGTCTTTTTCTTAAAAATGCCCTTCATACTTGAAATTCTTGTATAATCAGATATCTCACCTGCTGCAGCTACAAAAATTTTATATATTTTTCTCATATGTAGCACACAACGTTTTTAGTTTAATATAACAGTCTTCAGTTTCACAGCATTTAACTGTTGGTTATACCAACTGTCTTCCAGCTGCAAGAATCCTCTATAGAAGAATATTCAAATCCTCAAAATCTGCTGAGAACTCACAGTTGCTTTTAATTTAGAGAAAAGCTCAAGGCATTTGATTCCTTCTCCTTGCAAAATCACACCCATTAAAAAGTTCAGCAGGAGAAAGGAGCAGCAGACTATTTAAAACAAATGCAGAAATCAATTAACACGCACTTCCTTTTTCAGTTGTGAATATAAAATGTGACTTACTCTTTTAGTTAGCTGAGTGTCCATCATGAAATTATGCACATGTTTTTCAGCTTTGGTAAGTTCTAACTTCCGTGCCACCACAGCTACCACCAGTGCAGTGCACCCAGCACCCTGAAAACAACAAAACAAACCCCCAAGATGTTACTACTGCATTTTGCAGAGTTTTTAGTGGAAGTTTCTCCTTTGCTGTAAAAGTATGGCAGGAATCAGGTGTAAATACAGTGAACATGCTACAACTATTTCAGCTCAGAGTAACAGGAAAAGTCAGTAATTACAGGCTGGTAAACTGTCAAGGCATCAAAATAATTAGTGAGCAGCATCATTAAAAAGTTCTGCTTTTCTTTCCTGCAGAGGCTGAAAATTTGAACACACCCCATTTCTAGTATATAAACAAAGGGGGTGATCAAAACCACTTTTAAAACCCAGAATATTAGTAAATTAATGTAAAATACCCTGTTCTCAACAATTGTCTCAAGGCTACAGCAATTGCTAAAGAGGAAATAAGACTAGATTAGTATTTAGCATACAAAAAAAGAAAAGTTTCTTAGGATTTTCTGTAAGGCCTAAAAATAATCATCAATTTAGTATTTAATCACTTTAATATACTTCCCTGTTGTTCTATGAGTCCTTCAGCAATCTCTTCCTATAGTATTTCTGCTTATCTTATTACACTTTAAAATAACACACATACGAAAGAGCATTTCTTCAAAACTTGGATGGAGAAGATATCATTTTTCTAATTTGTGCTGTGTATATGTATGTATATTCATTCGTATGCATGTATGTACATGGAAACACATGTTCACAACAGGCCAAAGCCCATAGGTGCCTGTCCCTTTGAAATAAAAATGTCTTTATCAGCATCGCAAATTTAGATTATTTTTTTTTTTGGGGGGGGAAGAAAGGAAAGGAGACTAAAATGAACCAAGTAATGAGAAGCTGAGTCTATTATACACAGCTAGAGATACCATTTACTTTGCACTATTAATAAATTATGCTGCCTTAGTCTTTTTTTCTTTAAAAACAAATATTTACAGGTTCTTTTAAAAAAAGTATAAAAATCACATAAAATATATGAGGCTGTATTTGACTTGCAGGTTCACACCAATCTAGTTGTTATTGCACCTCTGTCAGTTACTTTCTGGTATAAAACAAGCTCTTGTTGCACATTGAAGCTTACTGCATTTTCATTAGCAGAGGTTTCTTCCACTCCCTTTATTTCTCTCATTAATTTACTGTCTCTTCACTCCTTACCTCTATAACTGCCTCACCACCTCCAGAAAATCCAGAAATCTATGGATCTAGCTTCCAAAATACAAATTCCATTAATAAACACACAGAGACTGCAAAATTAATTAACTCATTGGAAACCCTTGTTCACAACATTCTCTGCTTACTTACTGAGGCAGTCAATGAATTTTGTGAAAGTCTCCAGTTAACTAATTCTCCATTCCCCCAGTAGATTTTCCAAGAAATCCACCTGCTCCCTCACAAACACCTAATCCTCTGCAATTAGTTCTCACCTATCAAAGCTTCTATCTCCAACAGGCCTCAACATTCCCTTGAATGAGTCTCTTGTAATTTTGCTGCCATTTCCTGCTTCTCTTCTGTTCTCAATACTAAGCTTTCTAGACTTGCTGTTCCCTCTGTTCTCCAACCCTGTGTTGATAGAAGTTCATGGAAATTTACTTGAAGTCTTGCTCTCTCCTTGAGATAAGTCAAAATGGGGCTGTAAGTTTCTTTGCTTCTCCAGATCCCACTAAGAGTTTAACTAAGAGTTAAAAAGGAGCAAGACAGCCAATTCAGCTTAAAGCTGAGCACTTCAGAAATGTATCAAGCCTACTGAGACACAACTAGGCCAGAGATGCTCTACCATATGCCCCATCTCCTCAGAAAACATACAGCTCTCCTACAAAGGAGAGCAGGAGGGAAGTGCTATTATGCAGAAGACTTCTCTGTGAGCAAATAAGTAAATAAACTACCCCATACAACAGCAAGAATGTGAAAAGAAAAGCAGGCACATTTTGGCCCAGTGTGCCAGGACAATCAGGGCCAGATGTTGATTTAATGACGTAACTTGAGTTCTGTCTGCTTACAGCAGAATGTTAAAATGGAATGAGATTATTAATACAGACAGCACTGGCAAAGAGGCACAAAACAGCTGTTTATGCCAAGTTACCAGGGGAGAGAAATATTAGAAACTCTTTCCTATCCCTGCTAAAAAAGCCTTAAGGAATGTTGACAGAAAAAAGGAATTTGGTTTTACTTGAAATTACTCCAGCCTCTGTGATTAACTCTCATGGTTTTTCAGAGTGGCACAGCAGTTGCAACGGCCAAACACTGTAGCTTTGTATCTCACACGAAAGACACTGCCTGCAGCAGCAGAACATTGACACCAGCAACCTGCGACAATCACCTCTACGGTATATACGAATTCAGCTTACTGCAACGGCAACGTATTCTAGATTCAGGTTTCCCCTTTTGGCTTGGTGGGGCCTCTCAGGATATCAAAATGAGCTCTTTTAGCATTTTTGCAAAAGAAGTATTATATTATCTGCATGTTTATATTTCACTGTACCTTGAAGGAAAACAAATTATGCTCATCCTTTAAACAACAGCTTACAGAAATAAAATTAAAATGCCACTTAAAGTACATGATGCTAATTAAAATTCTATGTTACAGTACTCAGCATTATTATATGGCTCCTCTAAAAAAGCTCAGTACCCTTAAAAATACTAATGAGAGTTATTCCGAATCACAGAAACAGAGACAGTACAGTTACTTTAAAATGGCAGCATCATAAGCATCATACTTGTCATGTTTTTGAATATCCTGATTCACATGAAAATCGGTAACATGAATTCAATTAATTCATGCACACAGGGTTTTTTTTCTTGTATTAATACTACACAGCTGTTAAAAAATGTGGACATAAATTATTACAACAAATACAGTGTAAGCAACTTGGGCAAGCCAAAGTTAAAGTTTGACTCTATTGCTCATTCACTTCATTTAATGGAAACGTGTAATAAAACAATTATTAATTTGGTTTCTTTCAAGTACTCTATGATCAAGGGTTTGCCGGCAACCACTAGTTTTAAAAGCTGGTGCACCTGAGTTTTTCAGTTTTCCAGAAAGTATGTACAGACTGAACAAACATCTACTAAGCCACAAGAAGCCCTTAAAAGATCACAGATTTAAAAATGGGCTTCTCTAAAACAAGATCAGGACTTCATTGATTAGCTGAGAAATACCTATTTTCTGTTTGCAAGGATCTGAAGACGAAGCACAGGAATCTTACCCTGAACGCGCAGTATTTCTTGCTGGATATGAAGTGGTATGTATTAGCCTTCAATAAAAGCAAGAAGTCTGGAAACAAACATATGACATATCCTCAGTCTTGCAGCTGGGCAAAGCAACAAACACTGCACTGTGCAGTGGCACCTGATCTCTGATGGTGATGTGAAACTTGTATTTGTGAACAGTACAGTCTTGAAGCATAAAGCTTACAGCCATTTACACTGGGTAGAACTTGCCTTGACTGTCAATCAGTTTAGTTGCTGTCCTGTATGAAAACATTTTGATGTATTTGCAAAGAATTTTAGGACATTTTTCATCTCTTTCATTCTAAACGTGCTGCTTCTGTTCAGGACAAAGAACGATGCCTTAAGTTCAAGTGCTCATGTAGGTAACCAATAGTCCATGAAAGCCTTTGGTACTCTCTTTGATGCCTAGAATCCAAAGTAAGTTGCCTCACAGAAATAAGTGTATGTGAGTATTTGACTCAGACATATAACTAGGTACTTGTTAAACACTAGTATGGTAATCATTTTCTCAGTTACAGAAGCCTAAATGATGACTTATGTCACTTAGAAAAATTAATGGAAGAATGGGCTAAGCTGAGGGAAAAAATATGTCAACAGGCTTTTTGACATGAAGCCCACACTATCTGAAAACAGCAAGAGAAGAAAGGTGAATTTCATCATATTTTTAGTTATCGTATTTTAAATTTTGCAGCTGAAGAAAATGTTTAAATATGTACTTCAAAACAAAATAATTTACTTGGTGTTATCTTTCACTGTACCCTTAGGCATAATAAACTGCAACTTTTTCGATTTGTCCACACAGTGTCTCCTCTCGGCACTTAGTTATGGAATACTGCAAGCTTCCTTTCATCTGGTTTAAAAAGGAAAATAATCTCTTTCTTAGCCATATCAGAGATTGTTGTAATGATTATTTTCTTTGCCTATCATTTTTACTGTTACTCGGCTCTGTGTCCATCTATTGCCTTCTCTATGCCATCACATATAGAACATTTGCCTTCAACTGCAATATTTTATGACTCCTGGCTTTTCTGTCTCATCAGTATGGAAGCAATGGATTTAAGCTCTAATAAGCCCTTTCAGACAAAATTCCTTGCATCATCTCTTGACTTAGAAAACATGTACAAGTCTAACATATAGTTTTCTTTCAAACTCCTCCCCTTCTTTTTTAGGATACTGCTTACTACAAAGCTTAGTAAAACCAGGGAACTTAAGATACTGTTATGACAAGATCACTTGTTTTGATGCTACATAATGCCTCATTGTTCCCCGCTTTCTTTGATATATGGAGACGGTGAACTGCTTGGGAATTTGGACTATATATTCCTACTGTCTTTATACTGTACTGATAACAATAGATCAGGTGTTGGAGTCTGGAAGTGCTACGGGAATATAAATAACAAGAAAGAAAGATGGTAGGTCTGTATTAACTAATTGTACTGCACACATCATAATACTAGACAACTTAGCCCTTTTCTCCCTCTTCAGATCCTGCTGTGGTTTACCCAGATTATATACCAATATACTTATTATATACTATACCAGCTGAGATACCTTTAGCAGTCTAATCACAGCAGTCTTCTTCACTCATGCAGCCCACCCTGAGCTTTCTGCTGTAATCATCAGAACTGCCAGACCAAAGCTGACTAACTTTACATTATCACAGTGTATTTTACATTCCAGTAGACCACAGCAGACACAACTAGGGCAGCTAGAGGGAAAAAGCTGGTTGCCGAAAGTATCTGATGAGGGTGAGGCTATGAAGTTTGGATCAAGACCATGCCTTTCCTACCGTTTGCAAGTGTTAAGACTGAGGGTTCACACCAGTGCAATATGCATACCTGCAGGGTTCAGGCTTCAATAAAGTCTAGCATTTACACCTAACATTCTGGTAAGGGTCCAGTTTTAGTGATAATCAAAGAGAGGTGCTTGCAACTCTTCAACTAAAAGGTTATCTAAGGCAAAGAATGGTTAGCATCGGCTGATAAGCCACAATGAAAACAGCATTTGGGGAGCAGAGAAACCCTGTACTCTTAGTAAATGCCTCCAGCATTTCCACTTGGTTCTTTCTTTGATGAGGTTCCAAAACACCTTTACAGTGAATTCAGTCATTTTTGCAACTGCCTGGAGGTCATGTATATGCCTGGAGGGTGCTATTGGGTTAGGTGAGAAAGGAAACAACACTGTGTATCAATGTCTCAGCTGAAAGTCTCCTGGCAGCTTTGGTTTACTGGACTGGAAGTGAAGTGCTGTCTTTAGTGCTGTAGTTGTCACAAAAATGTCCTGCTATACTTGCCTGCAGCTGAAAGAAGGCAGTTGCCACATTTCTCGCTCATTTCCCCTGGGATCCACTGAGGGAGAGAGAAGGTCCGCTTTGCAGACATACGGTTCTGGTGGGAAAGTTAGCTCTGCACCAGAAAAGGCACAACATTCCTCCTGCTGAGCTGCATAAAATGAAAATCCTGTAAGAATTTAAACAAGTACTCTGTTCATTTGGCTCTCCAGAAGTCGGGCTTACAGGACCACTAGGGAAGGGGGGAAAAAAAAATTTAAAAAAATCTTGCTTGAAGTAAAAAAACCTCTCCAAAACAAGCAATGCAAAAGTTGAGGGAGGAATCCATCCACAAGACAGACAGAGGCTGGGGAGTGTTGCATAAATATATTTTTGCATTTGTCATTGTTTACTGGGAGAGAAGTGTAACCTTGCAGCACTGAAACAAAATAGCATGAGTAATAGGACAACAACTATGCCATCTCAGCCAAAAAGGTGACCTAAAATATTTTTGCATTATTTATACTTTCATATATTCAGTATTTGCCTGCCTACTATTGTCTTCAGTGGAGTTTGTCTGCACCACAGCTAGAATTTTATTTCAACACTTAAATTTCTAACCTATACAACAGCAGATGAGCAGATTCCTTTACTTCTAATTAGTCCACAAGGTTTTTAGTGATGTTACAAAAATAAAAATTATGAAGAGCATTAAATGTCTTATATAAATATGAAATTGAGTAAATACTCTCAGATACATCAATGGGTAGTGGTAGCAGGGATTAAGTAAACTCCTGAGTAATGCAAGCTGGGTACTGGAAAAGGCTTCCAAGACAGCACAGAAAATGATGATTTATAAAATGAACACAATCTCTCTTCTGAAGGGGAACATATAAATGATAGTAGCATTAACTCAGAGAAGCCCAAGAATTGAATGTACACTGGTAGCTGGCCTCCTAGGAAACCTTCAACAGTCATAACAGCTAAAAACCCCCTGAAGATCAAGACAGGTTGTGCCGATGAGCAAAAAACCTTCTTGCTGAGCAAGGAGATGAAATCTGATTTCACTAAACGAGCAGTCTCAACAGCCTACAATGCTGATGGGAAACACTACTTAAATAGCTCAGGAAGATGGCTACCAATGATGTTCTTGTTCAACACCTGTGTTGTAAATACAAAAGTTGCATGAGAATACATGTAGAAATTTATTAAAATTGCTATATTAAATCTGAAGTTATTGGAGCGGAAACCAAATCACCCTGCATTTTTTTCAAAAAAAAGCAGAAGTTTTGCTGTAACAGTCATCAGCTCCAGCCATAGCTATGTAAACAAAAATATTTGCTGTTCATTCCAGCCAGTAACTGACTGCATTTGAAGTTGCTGAAATGCATCCCTAAGGTCTTAGGTAGACCTAAGTGGGAAACTGTTCCCCTGTCCTCTGAAATGTCAGAAACTTCCCTGCTCTACTGGTACAAATTGAAGATATTCTGAGAAGGTTTTTTCCTTAATTCTCCTAGTTCTAAAGGAGGGTTACACCTTCCAGGAGATTTTGTTTACGCAAATGGAAGTAGAGCCTCTCCCATCATCTCACATCTGAGATTACTGACCTAACCACCACTGCTTCAGGAATCACTCTCTGAAGCTTCTCAATTAAATTTTGATAATTTATTTTTCTTTACTTCAGTTAAAAGTTTCATACCACCAAGCCATGACCATAAAATAAACCAAAGCTATGTTTGTTCCTTATAAAAGTTTCCATCTTGGCAATCTGGTGTGCTGGAACAACAGTAGTAGAGCGGCTGAAGAACTTCTGAGCAGCCCAACTTTTAACAGCTTCAACCCTAGTAATTTAAACATCATTAACTGTCTTCTCCATATTTTTGCTTGACATACTGCCCACTTAGATTGTATTATGTTAGAAGAAATAAATACAATCTGTTCTGAAGTCTGACATCACATGTATTTATTATTGAGCTCTCAGAACCAACCAAATTAAATTCTATGGTATATCTGAGACAAGGACTCAATATGCTACCAGTTTGCAGGAAAAGCTTTTCATATTTTCCTGTACTCTCAGGGATGTAAAAACTGAGCTGTGTTCCAGATTTTGAAATTCCTCTAGCAGGCTTCTCATCCAAAAAGCTATTCACCACATCGCTCTGAACTTTTATCACCAAACACCAGAAATTATAAAAATATTATAGATTTTTGATCAATATGCAACATGTTCTAGGTAAACCTTTAATAGCAATACAAACTATTATTCTTTTCCTGTTATTACAGAAAATTGTGTTGCTTCTATCAGTTCAACCATACCTTTCTACCTACTAAGAAGCATATTAGGCTTAATCAAACCTTTTCAGCTGTCTGAGTGTGATTCAAAATACATTTCTGTGTTTCATAAACAATTGTGTGTTTCTGCAACTCATTACAGAATTAAACAATATAAACAAAAGTTTACATAAAAAAATCCCACAATATTTCAGACATTTTTATGCAAAATAATTTATGAATTTTTTGTACACTATCCATAGAAAATTCTATAAAATAATCTTCATCTTTCATTACTCAAATCTGATGTTTACCTTCATTTTCTTTTTCTCAGGAATCTTTCCAGAAGATCTGCAGCCAATATTAACTAAGCAGTTAGAATCTACATTTTTTTTCTTACAATCAAGTAACAAATTTCAAAGATGTTACAGTTCAGATTTTGCTACCACCAAAAATGATATGGTTAAAAACCATACTACTCTAGATGCCACGTTCCTCTTGTAGATAGTTCTCTGTATTTGTTGGTAAGAGCAGGCTGAGTCTAAGATAAAACTGTATGCACAAACACCAGAATCTAACCCTAGATGGAGACTGTCCTATTCTCAGACACACCTCATCCTCCTCACTTTTTCATGACCGATAGAAAAGGAATTGTGATTCTTTTGAACTAAATACAGACTTCCACATGGACATTAAAAGCTGCAGCATGAGAAGCTTTAAAATCAGATTAATTTTTGATTGATGATTTAGAACTAATAAAAACTAGTATCCCTCAGATCAGATTGTACACACTGACTGCATTGCAACTACTCTAATAAGAATTCTTCACCTAAGAATGGTTTCAAATCCTGTAATTAAAAGATGCTATTTTAAAATTTTCCAAAAGAAACATCTAATCTTGTCCACCTCTAAGATGTAAATTTAAGAAAACTTTCCTCGTTTATTTGGTTCTTTCAAAGGCTTAATGATCTCTTTGGAGTTCATTTCAAGAACAGAACACTTAAACTGCACTTTCAGCATTAAGGAGGCAAACACTTTGAAATCACAGCTATTACATTTAGAGCAATCTTCATCCAAGCTATAGCCAATCACCTTGTGCATCGTGTGACAGGACAATTGCAACTCATCCATTTTATTGTAGCAATATAGGTTCAACCTACTAGTTCTGCGTGTCTTCTTCTGCATCTGTATTTTCTAACCATTGGCAGTTGGCTCTGCAGGAAGATCTGCATCCTTAGCTTTGCATCATACAGTAAATGCACTATCACACCACATAATGCTGGATATAAAAGATAAAGAATCCTTCTCAAACCTTTAAACAGATCCTTGTACTTGGAGTTGGAAGAATGGATTGCTATTATTTTATCTTGCATAGGTACAAAAGCTTACAAAGATCCGTAAAAATTATGCATCTCATAGTCAATAATTAGGCATCTTCCCATATCTTCTCACACTTACCACTTCTTTTTACTTCTACCAATTTCTACTTCCCTTCTTTAAATTTTTGCTAACTTCATTACATTCCTTATAAAGCAAGGAAACTTTGGCAAACCACCCAAGGGCTCGAACTCCAAAAAAGCCTTTAAGGAGGTGGAAGTGCTGCCTATATAAGCAGTTCCACATAGCACCAGCACAAAGTGCCCCACCTGTAGCTGAGTTCAGTCTGCTGACCAGGATCTGAGAGATCTGCTTAGGTGGGCATTGACAACTATGGATGGCATCTTCAGAGGTCAGACAAAACTCCAACAAGCAGCATGGCATGGTGAAGACGCCATAGGTCTCTCCATCTCCTCTATATCCTGTTCTGATAACTGTGACAGCTCTCATGCTTCTATCCATCCATCCATCATGCTCTTGCAGACCTACCTAATGTATACAGAGGGCCTAATGTTTACACCTGGTCCTTAGTCTACTTCTGCTGCCTAGTGAAATCTCAATGGAAAAGCATTGATAAGTGATTGAGTTGAGGTAACCAGTTCAGTGTCACTTGCCTGTCTCTAAGAAGGCATGTCTGAACTAACCCATGTCACCAACCCTTTATCACACTGTGTCAATATTGTCATAGAAGTTTCATATATTGAAGTGCTTTGAAAGACCAAAAAGTAAATTGTTCAATATGACAGTATGCAATTTTTCTTTCTTCCTCATTCACAGGTTTCTTTTTTTTAAAAAAATATTTATTTCTACTCTTTGCCAGCTACTCTTAACGATTCTCAAGGATTTTTTAATTTTAGTATAACCTGAATCTGTTTAAAGATTTTCCTGTTTTCCAGCAGTGTGCATTTGCAGAATTTAAAAGGTGCCACTTGAACCAGTGCCTCAAGATAGCAGTAGCTGCAGTTTCAATAGTCAGCACAACTTGGTGCCATCAGCAGACTGCACAAAGTCAGCTTCCCAGGCTGGAGCACAATACAGGGTTCAGCCTGAGCAGTTCAATTTTCATTGAACAGAAAGCAATTCCTGAGGCAGAAGTGGGAGGAGAGCCAGGGCATATGGGCTCTTCCCTTACTGGGGTCAAGACACTGAAGGAGGCCTCCATGGGCCACCAGTTCTGCACAGCCAATAGTAACTCTTCAGTGGTCTGTATTCACAAATATTTCTATTTATTCTCTCTTCCACTCCTTTTAACAGAGGTGTTTTTCACAAGCAATATCTAGTTTGTGTTGATCACACGAATCCAACAATGTACTTACTACTTCAGATGCTCAGGAATTATATTTTCCTTCTTAAAATCACATACATGGTTTTATTTTATTTGTCACATTCATTCAACAATTATCCTGATGTATCTTTTCGTTAGACCATCAACCTCTCTTATTGAAACATAAATCAGTAAGTCTGATCTTTCAGGATCTTATTTTTTCCACAACTAACATTAAATAGTTACTGTACAAGTTTCAGAAGAGTAGCTGTTTTAAAGAATTATATTCAAGACCTACAAGTGTTTTGGTATTGCAGGTTATGCTGGAAGATAGTTCTTTATTATGTTCACTTTTTCACATTTCATATCTTTCAGATCCTTAAAAAAAAAACAAAAGAAAAAGAAAGAAAACAGTATTTTCAACACCTGACTTTCTCCCACTTTTCCATAACTTTTTTCTCAAAAATTATGTTTGCCAAAGCCATATTTGCGGATGTCCTTAAGAATTTAATTGAAGGTCACTCTCCAGTTTTGTTTTAACTATCACGCATTAGCTATTTGGCTCATTTTTTGGTTAAGAGTGCTTTCTGTTTCTGGAAGTATATAGCCCAAACTCATTATCATAAGATTCTGGTTAGAGCCTTCATGCTTCCAAAGCAGCTGCAGAATTATTAACCATAAAAAACAATCAAAGACATGAAGGTGAGTATCATCCATACATTTTACAACTCAAATTTTCAATAGAATCTTGTTTCAGTTGTGAAGAATATATGCCATGTGTGCAAAAAGTATGTATTAATCAGTACTTTAGTTTTTCACCAAAGCAATGGAAACAGCCAGCATAAATAATTTTACATCTGAATACAAATAGTGCTGTCACAAGCAAAAAGACAAATATATCTTACAATTTCAGTTTCTGTGTGGTCTGTGTTGTTCTAGACCACACAGAACCACATTTGCAATAATCTGGAGTCTGTTCTTCTGATTTTATTCTTACCTTGTTTTCACTGTAATAAATCATAAGCCTACCCATAGCTATTCAAAATAACAGTCCAGATGCTGCTGTAATTTGCATTAGCACAAACACAATAGCAGTGTGAAACCCACAGGTGATTAGTATTGATACTACTATTCTCATTGCATTTCTGTGGGGCTTTGAAGGTACTAGATTTCTCTTACTTTTTTTTTTCATAACGAAATGCCAGAAAGTGCTGAACAATGTGAGTGAACGAAATGATCTGATACCTGCATTCTTAAGTATTTGCTTCTTATTTCTAGACAGTGCCTGGAAAGAAGGAAAGCTTTTTAACAGGGTTCTGTTCCTGCTCTACACATCCTCATGGCAATATATACTGCTTGTCCTCCTTTTTCCTAATGTACTTATAATCACATTTTATTCTCTCTGGCATCAAAATCCAGTTCAGAAAGGCAAATACCCCAGAAGATGGCAGATTTGAGCTTAGACAACAGCCTTTAAAAAAGTCTTCTGAGTCATTCCTCTGCTTTCAGCCAGTACCTTCCAACTAAATTGCAAACTCTGTATTTAAAGAGATATACATTTGTCACACTTGGCAAAATGTACTGGAAGTCTTTCTCAGTAAGTGTCAATGACCTGAAAACTGTCAGATGTTTTAAAAAAACAGCTGAAAAACTCTTAAACATAAAAATGCATTGATCTATTTTACTCTTTGGACACAAAATACACTTACAAACAAAAATTTTACCAAAACAGCTGTTCAAAAGGAGCAACTATTTGATACCATTTGTTTTCAGCCATAACCCAAATACATCTGTTTAAACATAAAGTAGATATCAAAGCTGCATTACTTATTATCAATGGCAAAAATTCAGAAACAAGTATGTATCTTACTGTTACAAACATTATATATGATGCTCATTCTGCCCCTCTCATTCACAGGGATATTTATAGAGAAGCTGATTTAAATAAAAGTGTCAGAGTCCAGAGCTTTTTTACTTCTAATTTACTGTAGATATGTGTAAATGTCCCAGACATTATAATACACTGCCTTAATCTCTGCCTAACTGACCAAATCATAGAACCATAGAATCATAGAATTGTTTAGTCTGGAAAAGACCTTTAAGATCATTGAGTCTAACCATTAAACTAACCCTACTAACCTAACTCTACAAAGCCCACTGCTAAACCATGTCCTTAAGCACCACATTTACATCGCTTCTGAACACATCCAGGGATGGCAATTCAACCACTTCCCTGGGCAGCCTGTTCCTGCTTGATGACCCTTTGAGGAAACCGTTTTTTCCTAATATCCAACCTAAACCTCCCCTGGCATAACTTCAGGACATTTCCTCTTGTCCTATTGCTTTTTACTTGGAAGAAGAGACCAACACCCACCTCTCTACAACCTC
>VZRW01006978.1:0-49832 GCA_013398125.1 Aegotheles bennettii
ATTAGATATTGGAATAGGTTGTGAGGGAGGTGGTTGAGTCACTGTCACTGGAGGTGTTCAGGAGGTGTCTGGATGTGGTGCTGGGTGATATGGTTTAGTGGTGATGTATGTAGGCAGTTGGACTGCATGATCTTTACGGACTCTTCCAACCTCGATGATTCTATGATTCTATGACCTACTGGTCATACTTCTTTTGATACAGCCCAGGGTACTGTTGGCTATTTGAGCTGCAAGTGCACACTGCAGATTCATGTTGAACTCCTCATCAACCAACACGCCCAAGTCCTTCTCAGGCTGTTCTCAATCTGTTTTTCAACCAGCCTGTATTTGTGCTTGGGATTGCCCCAACCCATGGACAGGACCTTGTGCTTAGCGTTGTTGAACTTCATGTGGTTTGCATGAGCCTGCCTCTCAAGCCTGTCAACATTCCTCTGGATGGCATCCCTTCCCTCCAACATGTTGACCACACCACACAGCTTGGTGTTGTCGGTGAACTTGCAAACTCACTGACAAAGATGTTAAAGAGAACTGGTCCCAGTACCGATCCCTGAGGAACATCTCTCATCACTGATCTCCACTTGGACATCAAGCCACTGACCACAACTCTTTGAGTATGACCACCTAGCTGATTCCTTATCCACCAAGTGGTCCATCCATCAATTCCGTGCCTCTCTAATTTAGAGGCAAAGATGTTTTGCAGGATGGTATTAAATGTTTTGCACAGGTCCAGATAGGTGACATCAGTTGCTCTTCCCTTATCCACCAGCTGTGTAACCCTTTCATAGAATGCCACAAGGTTTGTCAGGCACAATTTTCCTCTGGTGAAGCCATGTTGGTTGTCACCAATCATCTCCTTATTTTCCATGTGCCCTAGCATAGTTTCCAGGAGGATATGCTCCATGATCTTACCAGGCACAGAGGTCAGACTGACTGGCCTGGAGTTTGAAAAAAAATAGGGGTTCTTTTTCCTCTCTTCCAGTCAGTGGGAATTTCACCAGACTGTCACAGCTTCTCGAATATGATGAATCATGGCTTAGCAATTTCATCTGCCAGTTCCCCCAAGACCTGTGGATACATCTCATTAGGTCCCATGGACTTGTGCACCGTCAGGTTCCTTAGGTGGTCTTGAACCTGATCTACCCCTACCATGGGTGGTTCTTCCTGCTTCCAGTCCCCGTCTTTGCCTTCTGTGAATTGTGCAGTGTGCTTTGAGCACTTGCCAGGAAAGACTAAGACAAAAAAGTCATTAAGTACCTCAGCCTTCTCCACATCCTGTGTGACCAGATCTCCCATTTCCTTCTGGAGGGGGCTCACATTTTCCCTAGTCTTCCTTTTATCACTCATGTACCTATAAAATCTAATTGTGTTACCCACCATATAATTTTTAAAAAATTACAAAAATAACCCAAAGAAGAAAAAATCCTCAGCCCACAAATGTATTATATTTTGAGTAGTGACTGGTGTAATTTCTTTTTATACAGTTTGGTCATGAATTTGCCAACACAATTTGTTTGTAGGTTTTTTCAAATGTATTAATTTATTTGCATATTTATATCAATGTAACAGTTAGTCATGTGTGAGGATCCATGCAAGGATGGACGACACAACACTGATATGATGACAAGTGAATGCCGCTTTATTACAGAAGGCTGGTTACATTTATACTGTGTGGGTTCCGTACACCTGCCACACGAATTGTATAATAAATCTTATCGGTTAAAAGCAGTTATCATGAGGAGTGCACGCACCTAAGACTTCTATATGATTGGTGGGGATGTTTTGGCAAATAATTAGCAAGCATTCTGGTTTTGTACAATTTTATCATTTTCCCATCCTCAGAAGTTGTTTTGTCTAGCATACCTTTAGCCACAGACATCCTTGGCTATGGCCTTATCAGTTATCACGCTAAGGCCTGAGAGCAGCTGCTAAATAATAAGCCTCTACATAATGAAATAAGAACAAAATCAGATCCATTTCTATATGCAGTGAAAAGTAAACAATAAAAGAGGAATGATGGCAGATCTAATTTTGTTTTCTTTGGAGCATATTTACATTTACACCAGGAAAGTCTCCCAAGCCAGAAACCTCTACTTGGACAGTCATAAAAATGAATGAAAAAATTATTAATCCAAAGATGCTAAGATTTGGAGATTGGATAACAAAAAGTATAAGGACTTTCCAGTGAGATAAAGATTTTAATTGAAAGTGGCATAGCTAGGTCTGTTTGCGATGATGGTCATCTAGCAAAGGGCAGCACAGATGTGTGCTACTGTGTGTATCACAACATAGTAAAATTTACTGTAAACATGTCTTTAGTCTACTTTATCATTCCAAAATCATGGTTTGTTTTTAGTCTTAAGAATGATATTGCACTCATCAATATGAGAAGCCCTCTGTTATAGTTTGAGGGGGCAGGCAAAATTTTTTAGTGGTTTTCTTTCCCTGCAAGGACCTTTTCGTGAAGAAACCTGGGTATTCCCTGACCATTTCCTGCCAAACTCTACAAAAAGCCAAGGAAACAGGAAGTTTTTCTCTTTTTGCTCTTTGCTTTCTCTGGTGCCTGCTTGGTTCCTGATTGCCCTTCCCCCCCCTTAAGCGCTGGGGAGAGAGAGGCCTTGCTGTTATCACCTCGGCGAGTATTTCTGCAGAGACTGTCTGAAGCAACTGCTGAGGAATGCTTTGAACTTCCATCGGTTTTCCACGGCTGAGGACTTTTTGGAATCTCTGATTTCTGGTTGTATATTTTGTATATATTTATTCCTTTTTTTCCCTTACCTGCTATCCCTTTTCCCCCTGTTCCATTAAATTTGTATAGTTTTAATTTCCAACCATGTGAGCCTTTATTTATTACTCTCTTTTCCATTTCCCGAGAGGAGTGGAAGGGAATAATAAAAAAGCAAATTCTGTCTCTGAATTGTGGCTCGCCCTGGCCATCTAAACCGGGACACCCTCTCATGATTTTGAAATAATTGTTGGTTTTAAGAGAGCTGGAAGGAAAATTTCTTCTATCTTTGGATACCTGTATAGTTGAAGAGACCATGATATCTGAACTCATTTTTTTCCCCAAGGAAGAGTGCTGCCACCTGTGGTGGTCTCTGAAATACTTATGAAAACAACAGATGTTGCATGAAATATGTTTTACTGTATGTACAAGAAGAAGTCAGGTTTTAATGCAATGCCTTTATTTCCCTTTGGCTTATTCTGCTTTTCTTATAAAAGCATTCCCAGATTTTTTTTTCTCACTTTTTCTTAGAATTTAGTCCTAATAGATAAGACAAAACCCAGCATTTGCTTTTAAATACCTTCAGTGTGGAAGTTTCATGACCTCGGTTCTTCACATAAAATGACTAGTTATTTCTACATTACAACTGCAAAACTGAAGTTCAGTTTCCCAGGAAAACTTCTAGAACAGGGTAGCAAAAAAGGTTGATCCATGCAGTTCTCACAAAGACCTTTCTTCTGAGAGTGACTCTTCTATTGATATCTCTTGCCTTCCACAAATGCTGAGATTTGGTCAGAAATATTCATTTCTACATTTGACAAGTGTAACTCTTGGTCTTAAAAATACCAGTATCTAAAAAGAATACTTAAATAAGCTTGTGCAATATTGGATGTGGAAAACACTTGAAGTCAGACAGAGGGGATTACTTCAGGAAACAGAAGACTCAAGGTGGACTAAGAATCATGGAGAAGAGTAGAAAAGGACACTCATTTATTATACTTACTATCTGCCTTGTGTCACCTGAACTGCTGAATACTACATCAGTACTCATTTTTTACACTACCCATAAAAACACAGTAATTCCTTACTACATATGTAGATGTCACAGATCACTTCTTTTGTATAACAAATCAGAGAGCATTATTTTTACTCTTGCACTAGGGAACTCAAATTTGTTTCAACTGTAGTAGAAAGGTCAAAAAGGTTTTATGATAAATTTGGAGCTACTAGGTTTAAGCATCTGGACTGACACATCAGAATGAAATTTACATCATGTTGGCATTTTCTTGGAATGGTTTTGAAGACCAAATGATTCTTGTACAAATGTTTACAGGAAACAAAAAGACCATGAAGATTATTAGAAAAAAACTATTTTTCTTATTCTAATGAATATTTTTAAATACCTTCATTTTCAGATTAGATTATTTTAAAGAGAATTACAGCTAGACCTGTATGGTATATATAATAAGAGATTATTTGTGCCTATATTCTTCTGAGCACAAAACAAGCATATTCCTGCTAGAAGTCTGACCAAAACTGTTGCTACAAAGATCATTTTTTAAGATCACTCTTCAAAAGAAAACCTTTTTAATTTGCAAAGCTGAAAACAACTATTGACAACTTTTTAATACACTTTTGTTTCCTCTGAATGCTGCTGAATTTTTCTAATGAAAGTTAGGGATTTGATGACAAAAAACAGTACATCATAACTTCAAGTAAACTGTGATGTGTGGCCCTGAATTCAATGCATTTATATGAATGAACATGAACTAAAATGAAAGAGAATGGTAACAGCTGAAGAGCTGAAGGAACAGGGTAAATCACAGAGGGAACCTGGACAAGGGATCAAGGACAGACTGGGAAACAAGGCAGAAAGAACAAGTGGTATTAAAAGTTAACTGGGATCAAGTTGCAAGCATTGAAAGACCTAGGAAAGAAGTATGGAACTGGGACAAGTTAGTCCAGAAGGTGGGGAAAAAGTTGACATGCAGTAGGGTAAAGTATTTTGTGTTTTGTCTGTGTTTCAAAAGACAGTGGTAAGAAGAGACCACAGGGACTGTTTGCAGTAAAATATTACTGTTAAGAGAAAAATATAATTAGGAAGATTCTAATATTCCTAGAATGTCTTGAAAAGATTAAGCTTCAGAAAATCTTGTCAACAGGAGTAGCAAAACCCCATTTTTAAAATAAGATCTGAAGTTAAGTGAGTTAACCGTGGTTCTGGAATTTGTCACAGAAGTTTTGTGCTGCTTTAGCTCAAATGTCCTTCATCAGATGAAGAACAGTGATAACAATAATGGTACTGTCATTTCACATCCAGACCTGCAAGTGTGATAACAGAAAATCAGCTAAAAAAAGCAACTCACCTTATTAAGCTGTAGCATTTTCTATAAAGATCCAGATATATCAGTGCTGCCTTTTATATTAGCTTGATCTAACTATGAACAGAAAGCAAGGACTGAGGAATTTCTAATTTTTATTATCAGCTTTTCCTTTGCCATGTAGTCTAGATCAAGCCTGGTAGTTGGAAAGAAGCAAGATATGCAAGTCTATAACTAGTGTTGTCATAGCCCAGGTGTAGGACCTTGGGAAATTGGCCATTTTTCCCCCTTTATTGCTGTTTGCCATGTTACATTTGGCCTGTTTTACTATTGCTGCAGCAGAAATGTTATTATCCATTCCATTTGCAAGTCCAACTGTAAAATATTATGCTCTTGTATTATAATCTTTTCTTTTTCCAGAAGGAAGAATTGAACTTGACTTGGCTTGCTTGTTAGGACATCTTTTGGGATGACCTACAACAACTGCAATTTTTTAATATCTTTTAGATTTCTCTGAAGCCGCTGGCACACCTTGCTTTGGAAATAACTGCATCAGCTAAAAACTTACCACTTTCAACTAGTTGTTACTGTGTACTATCTGCAGATATTATTTATCCTAACTTCCGCCACTTGTCAATTTATCAGTTGATTCTGAACTACATTGGAGAGATAAGCAGGATTATTTTTAAAAAATAGTTGAAGGAAGCTGAACAATTAACTTTGCTCGAGACATATTGGGAAGCACGCGTCAGACCTGAGGTTTTGATGTTTGCCATCCAGTGGAAAAACACAAGCCTGTTAAGGTGGTACTGTTGTCATATAGTATAACCACACCAGAAAAATGACAACCGCTCTAAAGGTTGCTGGTACAGTCCTATAAATTACACTGATCTTTCCTCATCCTCTTTAGGTTAGCCTATTGAAGAGTAGATGCTTAGGCTGTTTTCCACCTCAGAACACAAAGCATATCACTGATACAGACTAACTCGAGAGGAAATTTTTTTGTGAGTACAATGCATTATGACAATTATCCTCAGTTGAAATGAAAATGACAATGACTCAAAAACTGTACTGCAAAGGAAATAAGTGTTACTTCTTTATAAGAAATTCAAGAATATCTGCACCAATAACACATTCCCCTCAAAGGTTTTGAAAATATTGTTTATCTAGTGTAAGTTAAATTAAACCAGCATTAATTTACCCATGTTGAGATGACAGTATTTTGGATCCTTGTATTCTCCTTATGTATTATAAAGAGAATAACCTCATTTCATGAGACAGAAATGCCTCCTGTTTCCTTTCACCTGCAGAAGGTTTATACATTATGAATAATTTATAGTGCTTTTTACTATTCTCTTGGGAAAGACATGAGTCTTGCATTTTGCCCTGTACATGATGGTGTTTTTAGCAATTCTCTAAGAGGAAAAAATCTGAAAGAAATCTGTTTTCCACTATAAAAGTCTTCATACTAATCATTTGATCACTCCACATCTCAAATAGGGGAGTAGCAGAAATGCAGGTGATGTGGAAAGTAGGCTATAGAGAAATTAAAGATTTCATATTTATAAAGAGCTTAAATGTTCTGTACAGTAACTTTTATTTAAATACTTCTGGAGTCTATATTTTTAAAGTTGTAATAATTGCATTTGATGTATGAGATACGTGATGGAGGTGGAAAAAAAAGAAAATAGTAGAAAGCAGTATTCTACAGATTCAAAACAGATTTTAAGTAGTTTCAGCTGTTAGAGGTTTCATTTGTTTAAGAGTCTGAAGTTTAGGGGGTTTTAATGTCTTTTTTGTAGGGGTTCTGCTATGAGGGCTTTTTGGGGAATTTTTCATAACTTTAGGAGCAAAAAAAATATACAATTCCAGCAGTTACAGTCTGATGTATTCCATACCAGCTGGACTTCCAAATACAATCTTCTTGCAGTCTCCTATGTCAGTATTCCCACAAGAGAAGCAGAATGTCTCAGCTTGTTGCCTGTGCTTTCAAGTTGCCTGTCAGCAAAATGATCTGAAGTTGGACCACAAAATCAAATTCCTCTAAGCATAATCTTGAATAGTTACTCTTATGCTCTTACAAAAATTAAAAAGAAATGGTCTAACCAGAACTGTAAACACGGTACAATGTAATAAGGCATAATGTTCTTCACCTTCTTGGTTTTCCTTCCCTTAACAGCCTTTCTAAGAGGCCAAAATAGTCAGAGGTTGAATGTGCCCACCCCTTGGAAGTAGTTCAGTTGTGAAAGCACAGGAATAGATTTCTTCCCCTTTTATAGGCACCTACTGTTACGTGTACCTGTGCTCAACAAAGATGGCAGTCCCTGACAGGCAATGGAGCTGGGAGAGAAGTGATAGTTAAAAAAGAAATATCTGCAAATCGTCCTTTTGAGTCTATTATTGTTGAGGAAGAGAAGAGAAAGCTTTGGCATATGAAAGATTATTTAGTGGAAGTAATGAGGGAAGGGAATAACTTTCTGTACTTTCACTGTGGTTGCATAAAGGCTCAGATAGTTAGGATAACTTTGTATGCTTACACAAATTAAACTTTCTTTAGAGGTTCATTCACTAATTTTTCATTTGAAAAGATTCTCAACACTGCTGAGCATAGTAATTGACAGCAGCAAAATCTGATGACAAAGTTCAGTCTTAATTATTTCTCAGGGCAGAACTTAGCAGATATGTGGATTTGTGAGGTTTTGTGTGTATATTTTTTTTTATTTTAGTTTTATCATCTTTATGGTTTGCGTAAATCCCTTATGATAGTGTAAATCCCTTATGTTAGTGTTTAGTTTCCTGCTAAAAATAATAAAAAGAAAGGGAAAAAAATATGTATGAGCTGTCCTAAACACACTGTTTTCTCCTTTATCTTAAATTTGTAATGTTCCATTTCACATATGAAAATGTCATGCAATATAATTTTTACATACATAGCCTTTCACAGATTGATTATTTCTGTAGTAAGAGTGGCTAGAATTATGTTTAGTGGGGTCTGGAGTTTTTTACTATTTAACTTTTTATATTTTGTTGAATATTTTATACACTTTTCAGATTCCCAGGGAAGGTTTAAATAAAGAATTGTACTACTCTAAAATGTAGAGTTTTTGAATCATCTTCTAAGAACTGATGTCAACACCTCACAATTGTTATTGTCTTGACACAACAGAACAAATTGTATACTCGAAGATTTAAACAACCCTCATTAAAAAAAATAAAAGAAAGAAAAAAAAATAAAAGAAAAATATTCAGGAATCACAGATATTACTATTGCTTTTCTGTAAAATCAGTCTTCCTAGCAGTTGCTCATCTCTTGTGTCCAGAACAATCAGAGTGGGAATAAAAATGTCTTCCTCAGTACTGCCCCATGCTTTTACTGAAATCCAAACACCTCATGTACTGTGTGGGGAACGGACAAAATTGACGTGTTTTGGCTGCATTTTGTGATGTGTTATTCTGTCTCTGTATTGAAATACATGCCTTTGACTTCTTAATCCTCTACAACAAATGAACCAGTAATATCTATGACACAGACAGATGATCAGTGGAAAAGAACAAACCTCATGGTGAGGATGGTGAGGAGTTAGCTGCTATTCATTTTTCACTATGGAAGATTTGTTTAAAATGTAAAATTAGTGTGTTATTGCATACTTTAAGAAGAAATGCTTATTTCTTCAACAGGTATTTTCAACATGTAAATGGAAATTTAAATTTCTTGAGCTGTACAAAGATGGGAACAAAGATAACTTTTTAAGCAGCCCTGGACTATTTATCTTCTTACGTAAGTGGTTACATTCTAATCCCAAGGTGAA
Source organism: Aegotheles bennettii (assembly GCA_013398125.1). Lineage (NCBI taxonomy): Eukaryota > Metazoa > Chordata > Aves > Caprimulgiformes > Aegothelidae > Aegotheles > Aegotheles bennettii. The sequence continues at coordinate 8,853 of VZRW01006978.1, forward strand.
CAGTCTGACTTTACTGCAGTTGGGGCAGATTTACACCAGTTAAACTGAGATAAGATCTCTCCATATGTATTTATCCCAGAAAAAAAATGTTCTTATTTTGTATTCATCCATCAAAACATTGATCTTCAGGAAAGATTGTGCTATAAAGTGGGGTAAGCAAACAAATCTGAACTTATCAGTCTCATTGCATATCATAGCAATTACTCTTGCTGTCAAGAGAAATAAAGTTTTATATCCTTTGAGTTTAAATGTGTCAAAAGTCCTCCAAAATGTAATACAAACTGCAGTTTGAAAAACAGAATGCAGGCTGGAATTCTATTTGCAGCCACCAGTGCGATGTGTAGACATCTGACTTGGGAGCTGGTCTTTCACAGGAAGCTAGAAAATGTTATAAACAGACCAGACATCTCTGTGGAAAGATGACCACCTATTCGATATTTTCCACGGTCAGGACTTGCACAGCCATTTATTAAAGATGTATTTTACCCACAGTTAACTCCTTCATTGGTTTAGTTGTCTCCACCTACTTCAAGATTTATCTCACAATAAAGATTTTGTGATTCTGAGTTGAAGGGCTTATACCATTGAAAACTACTGAATGTTTCCACATGCAGCCTCTCATTTTTACCTTGGAGCTGTCCATTTTCTCGAAGAAGTACAACGTAAGTCATAACAGAGGTCAGTTGGGGAAGTAGAAATAAAATTCTTTCAGCATTTTCTTGTATTTCCATTCATTTTTATTTTATCTTAATTTTTCACTTGCAGTATAAAAAAAGAGAAGTGTTAAGTATTAAGCTATTGGTCAAAACCAGAGCATATTGAAGTAAAAAGTGAACATCTCTTGCTAGGTAGCAGGAGTTTTGGTCTTTCGATTTCCTTCTCTACAGGTGTGGATTCATTAGAGCTCTGTTTTCCAGATCCTAAGTCAGGGGCCTGCTTTAGCAGAGGCAAATAGTCCAAGCTAAGTAGTTCTGTGACACCTTGTGGTGTGGTGAGAAGGTAGTGGCAGTAGTACCAGCCTATAGTAGCTTATACTGTGCTATGTTTTGATTTGTGACTCCCTGCAGGGAGTGGGCAAGTGGCTATGTGGGGTGTAGCTGCCTACCCAGAGTTAAACCAAAACAATTCCCAAAATAACACAGTAAATTCTTTTTTTTATTTTTTTTTATTTTTTTTTTTTCCAAGGAGAACTTGGCCAAGGATAACTAGCTTGAAGGGTGAGTCTTGCTGCCATTAGTTGTTGATGTCTTAGACCTCAAATACCAAATATGTAAACAGTGGCTGGTCTAAGAAAGGGGTGAAGAAAGCAGGCAGCTCTCTTGCCTGCTAGGCATGCAGAATTTAAAATTATGCATGATTTTATCAACTGCAGAATTATATATAACACAAAAAGACAAAAGAGTTGCTAATTAAGCAATACCAAACAGTTTTCAAGAAGTGTGTCCACCATGACTATAAACTCAGGTAGTGGGAAAGTTTTTTTCCCATTAAAACAGCCAAACAGCAGGGCTAGGACCAGGGAGGTTGTGATGAGGTTTCCAGCCTCCATGGGAGGAATCCATGAGCGACTTGATCTGGCCACACAGATGAGCCTGCTCTGGGCAGTGGGTCAGACTAGAGACGTCCAGAGTCTGTGTTAGCCCAAATTGTCCTGAGGTGATACAGTCATGTATGATTCTGTGATTCTGTGAATACCTGTTTGCTTCATATATCACAGAAAATCCATCCCACTATATCAGGTTTGTTTGTTTATTAGTCAGTTCCGAAGAGCAGCAAAATGTGGTCCTTGTGAAATCCTTTCTGCAAAGGCTGATGTTGTACTTTTGCTTGCCTTGCTTGTCTCTGAACAAGCAAGAATCTGGCATGGGGCATAGGTCTCATAAATATTTGTATATCATTCCTCCTCTGACTGTCTGAGATTATTGGTTTAAATTCTCCATTCTGCAGACATTTATGAAACCATTGCCTGAATACTCAAATTTTTATTATTGCTAATCATAAAACTGAAAATGAGACTTGAGTGGGAGTGCTTAATACTGAATTTAGTTGACATTTTTTGCAATACTATTTTCCACTGTTAACAAGAACTGACATATGTTTTATGCATTTTATCTGCTGACTGTGAGTGTCTAAAATGTTGTGGTTATTGTAACCTAAATTTGCCACTTGCTATTCTGGAATTCAAATTTACAGAACCTGGACTTTCCAGAAGACTTCTTATATAAACCTTTATGTCTAACAATGCAAGTTTTTCTCCATTGAACTTGATATAGAAGAAAAACAGAAATTTTATTGGCTTGAATCTCTTCCAAAAATATTCTCATAAAAGTATTTTAGACAACCTTAAATATAATTTTAAGTATTATATTTGCATTCCTAAGTATCAAACATATCTCTCAAGCAAATCACCCCAAACCAGAACACAAGTTTTCATTACAGTGTCTTTTACAACCAAGTACTCAAATAGCCCATATTGATCATCCCATTTTGAAGCATATTAATATGAGAAAAATATGATTTATGGAATTATCTTTTACAGAAAGTTGTTTCAGAATATTGTTCTACAAGAATTGCTTAGAAATTTTCTGTTAATATTTAATGGAAGATAATTTTGCAATTTGAAATATGAATAGAAAAAATATAAATTCTGAAAGATTTCATTTGCCATTTAACAAAAATATTTAGCAGAACTAAAACATATTGTTTTGTTCCAGTGTGACTCTGATGTTGCTAGGATATCACAGCTTGAAATTTCCAGCTAATTTGATTCAACTGAATTACAAGTTTTAATCACTGAGTCACTGTGACAATAAGTTCATGTATATCTATGATAATATACTTCATTTATTCTTGCATACTTATGGACATCGCCAACTTTAAACATGACTAGAAAAATGCTGTCCTATTTATCTCAGTATTCTTTCTTTGTGTTATGGTGATAAGACTGCTTTACAGAAGTTTTGGAAAGATGTAGCTATTAAGTCAACTGTTAATCTTTAAGAGTCAATAGATTGGTAATTATTTTTGTAGATCTGGGTTTAGCTATCTTGCAGAGTTTATGTCTGAAGTATTCTAAATTACTGAAAGATACCTAGACTATATCTTACTGTGATTTAAATTAAGATCTGAGAATGCTGATTCATTCCCTTTGTAAAAACACACAATGTAGTGTTTCTTAATATTCATATTATCTGTGAATATACAGGAATAATGACCAAATTAATTTTTATATCATTCCTCTGCTCCCTATTTAAACCACAGTATGTTTTGCTGCTCTATCCTCAAAGAAGAAAAAATACCTTTCATTTTATGTACCTCTTTTTGGCTTTATATTGCAGCATTTGTGATCAACCACAGATCCCTCATCACTTCACAGAAACCTGTGCTGCTGGAGGAAAATCCAATCCCTTAAGAGAGGAAATGAAAGGAGTCAAGATTTTCAGGGAAACTGAAAGCATAAGATCAGCTTGCCCTGTTGCTTTCCTGTCCATAAATATTTTCATGACCATTTTTTTCAGGAATCTTTTTGCTCTTGTTCTGTTACTGTTGCATACTTTGACAGAAAGCAGACATTTGGTTTACACATGGAAATAGTCTGACACCTGGAAGGGTGTACCGCTTGATGAAACCTTGGACCCTTTCAAAATATAATCCACTACTTAATGTGACAAAACTACAACTCTTCAGCAGGATAGTAAACACACTCCAAAGCTTGAATCAAGCAAGGTCTATGTGGCCGAGGAAAACACAGGTTTTAAATGATCAGAATGCCTTTACCTCTTTCCATCTGTAGCTGCTCCTTGAGTGATCGAAAATCTCACTGCCTGTCATCCGAGGCCTTCCACCCCTGAATAAAGAGTAGTAGCAAGAAAGACTTTGGAATGTAACTACAGAGATAGAGGACATTTTCTGAACAGAAAGGAATAGCTGAAAACATCAATTAAATAATTATCTGTGAATTATTTTCTCATCTGAAACCCAAAACAATCTGTTCCTGCTGGTAGTCCTGATGCCACCACATCTGTTAATCCAAGAACTATTGCTTTGACAACATATCAGTGTCGTTTATTAGTGATGGATTTCATTATGTTCCTCCTACAGACCCTTATTTATCATTCATTTCCAACACCAAGGACATAATTGGAAGAGAAGTTGTACTGATTTTGATACAAGTTTTACTTGAAATTATTCTTAAAGTTAGTAGAATTTAGGTAAAAGGACATAGTAGAGAGGGTTACAGAGACATTTGTTTTGGGGAAAAAAGTACAAGAGACATCACAGAGACACTTAGAATAAAACAGGGGCCCATAACACCCAGACAATGGGAACTGGAGAAAAAGAACAAAACAGGCCTCCCTTGCACAGGGATGAGAATAGTACTCCTACTGGTGATCCATCACCATATCTTGGTGTAGAACCAGTTACAGGGCTGGCTCCAGCCTTGGGCCCCAAGTCAAAACAAATTTTAAAGAGATTCGTCTATCAGGATTACATCATTGTAACTTTAAATGCAAACAAGAAATTAATTAACCAATCATGTATACGAGTAATAGAATAATGTTAATGTTAAATTAGGATTACATCATTACTGTCTATAAAAGTAGCCTCTATGCTTTGAGGAGCTGAGCTAGCTTTATGGGATACCACCTAGCTCCCTTTTCTGCACAGAAATGGAATAAAAGCAAATATCTTGACTCTGTGTGTAGCAGGGTTTGCTATAACAAATATTATATAATCAACATAATATAGGCAATATAAACTTGGCTAATATGGAACTGCAAATTCTTTGTAATGATATTACCATAATGAAGGAAAGTGTTATGAAAAGGATTTCTTTAGCCAGTCAGAATCTCGTACTGATGTATTTCTCCAATAGGACAACAATGCTTACAAAACCAATAGGTACATTTGGCACAATAAAATATAATTGTACTTTTCTTCGGAGTTATGCCTGTTTTAATTGTGTCATCCTGATTCTGCCACATTGTCTTATAATAAACAGTGAACAACTGCTTCCTTATTCTTTTTAGCAATATTATTTTCAACCCTGACTTCACCACTTGTTTTAAGATGACTGATTAGAATTTTTTCTAAAAAAACTCAGAAATCTTAGTCTGATACTCACAGGAGCAGATAATTGTGGTGATGAAGGAATTCCCATTGATTTTAACCATTAAACCCCTGAACCAATACATCCATTAATTACCTAATAAAGTTTTAATTTTTCAAGTTAGTGAACCAAATTGGGTTTCATTTTGGCTTTTCAATTTTGAGTTTTCAAAACATCAGTTTTATTTCAATATAAATGAGAACAAAACTCTGCTGCCTGTAATCTTCATGAAGCAGCATCAAAGATGTAAATAAGGTTTCCAAAGTTCTGATTAGGACTATGTTTAAATAATTTTTCTCAGGAAAAAAGCTTAATGCATTTTTATAAATAAGAGGTACTGCTACAAAAGCTAAAGAAAAGAATACTTCTATGTTTTCCAGGTTTTTGACTGTTTTTAAACAAATTAATATCACATTCCTTAGATATCTCTACTATATACAGTGCTGAAATAAAAACACTGTCCTTTTGACTCTATGAGGAATGACCAGCACCAAGCACTAAACAATCCTGCCCCACTACCTGGCACCAATGAGTCCACTCCTGGTGTGCTGTCCCAAAACGTGGGCTCCTGGTGCAGCACAGACCCTGTACAGCACTGATATATGGCAGTGAGTTCAGCAGTGGGTCCCTGTAATGGACATTGTTGGAGCACAGGATGCACTTGGGGAAGCAAAAGGCACTGGCCTGGCTCAGGCTGGGGAAGAGTATGGGAAGGGGTGACCTCATTGCTGTCTATAATTACATGGTTGGAGGGTGTAGGGAAGTTTGGGAGGAGATGGAATGGCTGCACCTACTCAGAAGTGCATGATGGAAGGATGAAAAGCAACAGCGACAGAGTATGGGAAATTCTGCCTCAAAAATCTTTATCACAATGACAGTGACCAAACAGGGGCCCAGAAAGACTGTGAAACATCTGTCCTTGGAGGTTATCAATAATCAGCTGGTTATGACATAGAGAAACCTGGTCTAACTAGCCTTGCTTGGAGCAGCAGATTGGTCCTGATGAATCCCAGAGGCCCTTTTCAACTTACCTAATGCAGTGATTCAGTGATTAGTGGCCAAGTTACATGTGCATTTGCAGTTATCTATGCAAGTGAAATACATTCCCTTTTTTCTAAAAGCTTTTTTTCTATGTAGATAAGAAACTAGAATAGCTCAGTGGTTTTGTTTGTGAGGAGATTAAAACATTATACCAACAAAAGCATTCTTCTCTTACCTACCTATACAACCGCCAACTTGATTATTTACACCAGAAACTATCAGCTGAGTTTAAAGTATTAATTTGATTAGTAGTGAGCACTATCATTTTTTTCTCCAGCATATCACGGTCCCTCCTGTAAAGGTTCACAGAGGCACTAAGAACGTATTTGGAAGATTAAGACTAGGTCATAGTAATTCAATACTTTTCTGAACTATGCCAGATATTCAGATATTAGAGGATAAATTTGCCATCTTACTGAGGCTATAGGCCATACTAATTAGAGCTGGTTAATACTTTCATTACTTCTCCTTTTTACACAGAGAATTGTTTTTTAAGAAGTCAAAGTTGTCTTTTCCCTCCTTGTTATAGGTTAAGATTTTACCAAATTATATGCCAAAATAATTTTCAAAATGTTTCCCTACTGGTATGGTATTAATTGGCTGGGTAATTAATTACCCTTGTTAATTAATTACCCTTGTTTAGAAGCTAAAAGAATTTGACAGAATACTAAACACACTTTGAAGCTACCTAACTGAAAGAAATTCCTGCTTTTATCTATTTTCCTTAAAACAAATCCTCATTTTGAGTTAATTTTTTTGGCTGGGCTGTAGTAAATATCTTTAAAAAATCAAAGTCTCTTCTTTGTAAGATGTTAGGCTTGTATCACATCACAGGGAAAACTCAAAGATTCAAAATATGAAGTTAAAGGACTTTCTTAGTTGTTTCCCCAGACACAGTTTTATCTCTGATGAAATCAAGAAGAAAAAATGTTCTCCAAAATTACTCTTTTGAAACTAGGTGTGTGTCAAATCCAAAACCAAGAAACAGAATTTCTTATGGTAAAGTTCAAAACATTGCATTTCAGATCTTTAATTCTTCTTGCTGAAAACAAGAAACCAAGAGGCAAATCCTAAAACAACCAAAACCTACGACCCCTGACATTAGGATACATGTCTTTAACTTATCCGTTACTTTTTTCTCTCTTATCAATCTAAAGCTAGATCAAATGTCAGTCCAAGGAAAACTGCTAGAGTTCTCTTATCCATATTAACATAAATGTAGAGGTCCAGTCAAATTAGCTGTGAGACTACACAGTTCTGGGAGTTGACCTGGTACAGATGTGTCTCCAATATTTTCCTATGCTGATTCAGAGACATGCGTATATGGCTGAGAAATGTTAACATATGGTGGGTTGTAATTCAACTCAGGTCTATAATTATTTCTATTTAACTGACTAAATATTTCTGAGGTTTTCCTCAAAGAGCTAACAGCATTTATTCAAGGTAACATTTTCCATCCTATAAAATTTCTGCAGTACAAGATATGGTTATAAAAAACTGTTATTTGGAGACCCTTGTATAACAGGTGGCTAAGGTATTTACCTGGAGTCTCAGAGACTGCCAAAACAAGGTCTCTGAATGCAAGTTGCCTTTATATATGTCAATCCTAAAAAATGAGTCTCATTACTATTTAGAACTGTCCTTTGTCAGTAAAATTCATCCTGCATCCGAGTATTGGCTTAATGGAAATCATAGAATCATGGAATTGTATAAACATATAAAACTTTGGGTTGGAAGTAGGTCGTCTAGGACAACTGTCTACTACCAACTGGCTGGTGCAACCAGCTTTCTGTCAGACAACTCTCCATCAGAAAACTGTCTAACAGACATTTCTACACCAGCAACTCACCACCAGGAAAAACTCGCCACCAATCGTCAGATGGCACTTGTTCATGAATAAGACCTCGGCAGCGGCTTTGCTCACAGTGTTCAGACCTCTGCGAGGAAACTATGTATGCATAGGGGAGTTAAAAGGTATGAGTCACACCGTTTGTAACACCTTATAGCCGATTAATCTCACGCCTTCATTGTGATTGGCCATCAGACATGTCCCTTGTTCTGCAGCAGTTTTCAGGTATCTCATGGTTAGATAAAAGCAATTCAATCAAATGTATTGCAAACAGCTCATTTCAGGTAGCAGTCCTGAACACCACTTTTAAAAACTGTGTTTTGATGGTTTTTAATTGCATTTGTTTAACAGTACTTTTGGAAAATATCTCAGATTTGATCGAGTTGTCTTTATTTCATTGTGAATTTTTCATTTCTCACGTTTTATCAAGTAGCATTTATCTAACTCTGAGATAACTCAAAACAGCTTTAGAGCAAGGTGAATGCCTCTGATGGCCGTACACAATGAGAGTGTGAGATCAATCGGCTAGCACGTGTTACATATTGTGTGGCTCATACACTTGATCTCCCCTAAATGTACATGGTTTCCTTGCAAAAATTTGAGCACTGTGAGCAGACCTACCTGCTCCCCAAGATTCTGTTCAAAGGTAATGAATGAGGTTCTGTTCACAATGCTGAACAAGTGCCATCTGCTGATAAGCATACAGTTGTCCCAGCAGAGAGTTGGCGGTGTAGAAATGATCAGTGGAGAGTTGGTGGCAGACAGCTGGTAGCAGACAGTTGTTCATTTCTGTGGAATCGACCTTTAAAGGTCATCTACTTCAATCCCCAAATCTCTGTGTTCTCATGAGAAAGTTATTTAACTTCTTTCAAAATAATTTCCTTTAAAAAATAAACTCAATCTTAAATAGACACAGTGTTAATTTCATTACCTCATATCACTTACAGTATCTTAAAAACTAGTGGAGCAATATTGTCCTATTTAGAAGATTTTCTGCTAGAGAGACCTGCTTCATAAGAAACTGATTGCTTTGAAGTAACAAATAAACACCATACACTGTCATAGATAGTCAAGATGTTCTTGGACTTTATATAATTTAAGTTCAATAAGGCATTTTCCTCAAGTCTTTTTACAGGCAAGCTGGAATAAACCATGAGAACAGATGGGAATATATGTGTAGGGTTGATGTCTTTGTGTAGATGATATATATTGTGCTATATTGTGCTAGAATTATTAAGAAGAAAATCTACATAATCAAGTTATTCCATCAAAATAATGTCTGAAATAACTGAAAATTTTTGTTATTTGTAGACATAAATAATGAAATACACAGTTTCATTCTAATTTACTTTTTGTTAAAGTAAGATTTAACTGGGAGGAATTTGCATGTAGCAAAAAACAAAACCAGGGCCAGAACTTGGACATGATGGAAAGGTTGTCCCAGGCTTGCAGAGGACACTGTAGAGTAAGTTTAACTAGAAAATTGCTCAAAATCAATAGACTAAAAAATGCATTTGAAAGTTGCCCTTTTGCAAGGATGCAGAAGTTTTCATACTTATAAATATGACGGTGTTACTAACCTGTGTTACTAACCTGAAACAGAAGTGTCTGAGACCTTCTGGAGGAGATGAAAGACCCTTCTTTCCCAGAACAAAATCTGAACCTATGCATGGAAAGAAGGATCTGGAAGAAAAAGAAATTTACAAAATTACACCACCAAGCAGGGGAATTGCAAGGTAATCAGAATTGCTATTTGGATGAGTAGACAGCTAAACCTCAGAAATTACAGACTTAATGGAGAGCAGAGGACACCAGCCAGAGACTGCAATAAGCCAGGTGCAAAAATAAAACCAAACCTTGCAGCAGTGCAAGGACAAAATTGACAATTCATAGTCCATTAAAACACATATTTTTAAAAGAAACGTTGCTGCAGAAATCTATTGTCTTCTTTGAGGACACCACTATGAGAAGAAAATCTAGGCAGCTCAACCTTAGAAGTCTCATATAAACAAGACCATAAGTACACAGTTTCATTGTTAAAATCTGAGCACAATGAGCACAGCTACCTGCTCCCTCAGATTCTGTTCAAAGGTACTGAATGGCCATGACCACATTGTCTACTGGTTTTACTAAGAGTTTCCCTGTTCATTTACACTTATTCCTTTCCACTTTAGTTAAAACAAAACCTGAGAGATTAGAAACATTGGTGAAAGGCAGATTGTTAACACCCTATAAAAGCATGGGACAGCTCTGCTTCAAGACACACATCAAATCTGGTTTACGTATCAGACATACATATGCAATAAGACTAAAAGTTAAGAACAACTGAGCACAGACAATAAAAAGATACAATGCATGGTGCTCTGCAATGGTTTCACGCTTAAGAACATCATAATTGGAAAGCCATCCAGTTCTTACAGTGTAGAGCTCGCTATAGGGAATTGTTTTCCTATTCATAGCCATATGCCATCTTTTCTTCCATTCTATTTGCCTCATTCTCAAAGTATGGCAGGACAAACACTTCCCTCAAGGAGGGCATTTTTTTCCAGACAAGTGAGGTATTTTTGTATTTCTTCATCAGCATGAAATCAGCAAAGCTCCCTGACTGAAAGTATAGTTTAGAAACATCTAAATCTATTGTAAAATTCAGCAGAATAAATTATTATTGTTACAGAAATGCCCAAAGCAAGAAAGATGATCTAGGAAATCCTTAGGTGACTGAAGTCTGGTTTCATGCTAACTTCACTAGATATAGAATTTGTTATTTCTTCTGAAAGGGAACTTCAAAGGGAGTTTAGGTAATTTTCAGATGAAAACAGAGCTGACTAAATACAGTTTAACTGAAGAAGGGATTAGAAGAATATACTTTCCTGTGTACTGAAGAATGTAATGCTTTATTCCTTTGGTACGTGTAGGTGTTTGTGAGTGTGCTATCTGCCAGCAGGTGAATTTTCATTGCTTAAAAATTTAAGTGTGGTACAAGTAGCAGAAGAACTCCTTCAGTATTAGCAGAAACCACAGTTATCATTTATATGTTGTAGAACTAATCAATACTTTCTAACAAGAAATGCATGTTTATTCAATCAGAATGTGGTAAAATGGCTCTGATAAGAAGGATATTCAAGCCCAGAGTCCACTCCCTACTTTTTACAAGCTTTTTTTAGTTAAACAAATATTGAAGGTCTTACCATATTTCTAAGATCCACCTCTGTAAGTTAGGACCTGATCTACTGTGGATACTGTAATTCTAGCACAACATTTCGTCTTACTGCATAACAAGAATATGCTGATCTCAGCTTAATCCATCTTCAAGTCTAACCTGGGAATTCAAGATACAGTAACCTTCTTGATATGAAGATAGTTTTAGATGTCAAAACTGCTCTGAATAACATATTTCTGCAAACCTTGTCTTATATGTCATGCATAAACATTTTCAAATATGACCTGTATTCCTCATGTAAATAAAAAAAACAAAACCAAAAACAAAACAAAAGCAAACAATCAAACAAAAACATAAACTTGCACAAGAATTCTGAAATTGCAAAATTTTTTGATAAAAGTATCGTTACACTGGATGGTTAATCAGGCAAAGTACTGTCCCACAACTCACTGTGGTCCTTCACAGCTATTCCACATTGTTCTCTCCATTCAACTTTGGATTAACTTTAAAATATGCCTTACATTTTTCACACAAAACATTAGAAACTGCTGCCTGATCAATGTTTTTAACTATTTGCCATCAAACAGCAAGGCTTTAAGGAAAATATTTAGCTGCCTCAAAGATAAAAACACATTAAACATTTATTGATTTATGGGTCACAGCTAAACGCTTTATGCTGTAATGAAACACTTTTTTTTTTAAAGACTTGACAAGAATAATGGGTCACATTGTGGCATCTGGCTTTTAAGGGTAAGTCCCCACTAATCTCATGTTCTGCTTTCAAAACAGATGGCACAATATGGTCCACTGTGCATTTTTTACATGACAGTGTAATATTAGGGTTGCTTTAACAGTTTGTTGTTTGTTGTGGTTTTGTTTTTTTTTTTCATCTTGAAGTGTTTGTAGTATTGTAGTATTATAAGTGATGTACTAGGTAATAATTTTGGACACATAGGAACCCATTTGTTTCTGATTTGTCTTGGGGTCATTTTAAAATTGTCTTTTGCAGAAGTTAGTATTCCACCAACTTGAAGCTTCAGCTTGTTTCAGTAAAGCTCAGCTGTATTTTCTTGCTTTTTATATACATATTTATAAATATAGAGAGAAAGAAAGTATTGTCATCTTGACCCAAGCTGCCAAGCAGGCCTGAGGCTGAGCCGTTTCAAATATACAGAAAATATGTTTATTGATTTAAAGTGTCTCTCTAGTAACCCACTTTACTCATTATTCATACTTTCATTGCATTATTTTAATCACTAAATATTTCTTTGATTATCAAAGTGATGAAGCACTAATTTTGGATATATATACTTTTCCCACTTTTGCACAATTTTAACAGGAGAATGAAGAATTTAAGTGCCCTTTTCTTCATTTTTTCCATGCTAAATACATTAGGTTCTTTGTAAAAATAGTGAACAGAAGGGTGCTAATGTAAAGGGTTAGCCATTCACGTTTCAGCAATAATTAATAGAGAGCAGAGGCAATATATACACCAAACAACAGTAGGTGACCTCTAGAACAGTCATTGTAACTTACTAGTCTGAATTTTCTCATAAACAAATATCTGTGTTAATTTACTCATCACCTAAATACTGTCTTTTCTGTTATGTACAACGGATGGTTTTTACAGCATATTGGTAGCAGATGTGTGTATATAAGAACTGGGAGACCAAAAAGGGTTTTCTTTTCTAAATGAGGGGTAAATTATTCACAACCCTGGCCTCAGTCAACCACATGAATTTATTTCTTCATTTCCTTCCTCAGAGTCTCATACAGGGGAGTCGGGCCACCTGCTTTGGGAACTGCAGTACAAGACCCCACCCAGATTCACTGTAGAAAGAGTTCAAACCAAGGTTTTCCTAATGCCAAGTAAAAGTTCACAAAAAGCCAGATTTCCAGGGTACAGCAAAGCAGTTTCCTACTAGCTTCACTTTCAACTGTAGGTAGTAGAAATAGTTTACTTGTGCAAAATGCTCACAGTGCTTGCTAAAAGTAACTGTATATGGAAAGTGATGTGAGTTTTTACAGCAGACTGAGCAATTTTCCAGCAAAGAACCAATAGGCTTAATAATACTATATTCTAAATGGTATTTGTAACATCTGTGATTATTTTTATAGAGGTTCTGAAGTAATTTAGAACATAAAGTTTAAAGATTCTTCCATCTGTGAGGAAGAAAAGATTGGAAAAAAGGAGCTATTATCTCCTGTATTTCAGTATCAGATGAAGTACTAAGATTCTAATTGTTAGCTCACAATCATTTATTTTACAGAGGGCTTTCAAAAGTATCTTTTATCTTCCTACAGTTTCATTAAGTTCAGTCTTCAGCTGGAAGTGGATGTTTCTGAGGAGCATCAAAAGTCACCAGATTTAGTGTCAGAAAGAGAACGATAAAGACTATTCTAAAATAGTATTTGGTCAGAAATCTTGTCATCAATTTTGAATGACATTTCTACCAGGAACACTGGAAATCACATTGATTCCCTCACTGAGAGTCCTATTGACTTAGTTTGTTGCAGCCTGCTTGGGCTGTTGTGCACTGGAGCATATTTGAAAGGCCCTACATCTCAGCTGCAATATATTATTTAAAAATGTCAAGCTTGTTTTGCGGTTGCTGGAAAATAAATGATTCTGTCTGAGCTCCTAACATGCAAACAGAATCTTCTCTCGCTAATTTTCTTAAATTATGTATTTCATTGCTCTCTGCTGCAGAAATAGGGTGAATGCATCATTTTCTTCTAGTGCAGTATTTCCATATTTGCCTTCCCTCATTTGACTGTAGCTTTGAAATACATTCAGTCCACTTTTGGTAGGGATATATTTGACTTGTATTTGGCAGTTATATTGGATGTACTGTTAGATGGCTGGATCATTAGTCTGACTATTTCCAAACCCAGGAGTTTCCATTTTTTTTCTATGTAATTCAGGATCCCAAGTGTATTTTCTTTCAAAGTAGTTGAAATCCTGTAAGCTTTAACCTTTGGCAATGACTTTTCCATGTTTACTAGCACAGTTTGAAAAATCTCATCCTGACCTTTGTCTTGGACTTGGTTCCTAATAGCTTTACTTCATGACTCTTCTTGCACTGGAAGAGACACTGAGCAGCTGATCTCTCACCGGGCACCCCGCATTTCTGTAGACGTTTGTCATGTCTTACCACTCATCCACAAGTTGTCTCTTTTTTCTGTCTGAAGACTCTCAGCTTATTTATTCTTTACTTACATGTAAGCAGTACTTTTTTGGCATACACTGTTAGTACTTATTTTGCCCTTGAAGTCCTACAGACCTCTGGGCTGAGTACCATCTAATTCTGATAAAATTTTTTGGCTATTCATTTTGTCTTTTATTCCTGATAATCTACTGTAATTTCATTCACAGATATATTCTTTGACAAGTCCCTATGAAAAATGGTTCTTGAACATATTTTTCCCACAGAGAATTTCAATGCAAAAATGCATCATTTCATTGCAAGTCTTATCTTCTCTGAATGTTTCTTTCATACCCTGATAATCAATTGGCTTTACAGACTCTTGGGCAGGCTTCCTACTCTTGATGTGTTTGAAGAAGGATTTAGTATTATTTTTATTTTGATAATTGTTCTTCAGGTTTTATATTTTTTTAATCCATCAGAATTTTTGATGCTTTCTATTTCTTCTTTGTTTGTAAACAATTTCAGTATTTTGAAGGATGTCTTCTTGCTTCAAATGAACACCCTTTGCCTAGATGGGAAGTCATGCTATATTCCTTTTGTCTTGTCTCAAACTTTTTAAAATAAGTACTATGTCTCAGACGTAGACCTGCTATGAAGTGCTGCTATAAGGTGTGTTCAAGTATCACTCATGTTTTTGTAAAAAGTTTGTGGTATTAACTTTTTTTAACAAGCTTTCTTCTTTTTGTCTGTTTTTAATTTTTTTTTCTTTTCCCTAAGATCAGAATTTTGGTGGCTCTTAATCTATACATCAGTTAGTATTCTTATCCTGATTAGCAGATCAGTACTAAGATCAGTATTCATCTCCCCGCCCAAGTCCTTTACCCTTTAGCAAATCTCTATTATTCACTGAAGTGATCACGTTCTTTGGACTTGATCTAAAGATTCCATGGACACAAAGAATTACTCAAAACTGTCATGGTCTATTTCAATAATTCTTGTATTTTTTTAATATCAGTATTAGAATAGTGCAATGGTTACCTTCCTTGTATCAACTTTATAGTGTGTCTAATGTGTTTTGTTCAGGGCCAAGTAATTACTTCTCTTGTATTTTTAAGAAGTGTAGCACATACATAAAAGAATATGTACCATTGCTTTGGTTTCATTGTTAAATAGAACTTTGTATTCCATTTCTCATCAGTTTCTATTGCCTAATCTATCCCTTATCTGTGAACAAAAAACCTAGTATTTTTACCTATAATAGAAGTATCATCCCAAACTGAGTATTATTATTCAAAGCTGGCAATCCTGTACTGCTGCCTTTGTAATTGAACCAATGATCAAATTCATTCATTGGAAAACACACAAAAGGACAGAAAGGGCATTCTTTACACTGTTTTAGCCAAAACTATTCTGATCTGTTTTGAAATGCAGAGGGGAGACAGGGAAAGAATGGAGTTCAGCTGAAAAACAGGAGGTTAAAAGTTTAATTTCAGACTAGCAGAGCTTCTAAGGTACCTGAAATGTTTTAGAAAAGAAGATATGACAAAATGAAGAATTATGTAGGCCACTAGGTATCTGGCAGCTCAGTCCCAGGCAGAAGGGGCTGGAGAATACAGCAGCAATGTAAGCAGCATTGGCAGGCTGTATGTGGAGTAAGGAGGAGGTTAGGATGTCACCAAAATCTTTCCTGCAGCTGATGCTCTCAGTCTCTCCTTCAGACTGGCAGGTTCCCTCTACCATAGAGACTTTGAAGTTTTCTCCCGTCTCCAGATCTGTCAGGGTTCTGCAGTATTACCTAATAAAAGGAGAACACGGTATGCAAATTATACATTATAAATATGATATGTCTAAACTTCTCTTGCCTTGTTTGTTTGAAACAACTTCAAACTGAAAAATCTGGCTTGCAAATGTATGAAGACATGTCTCTCCCTTATAGTTCAGGTGGAGAGTTCACCTACCATCTATTCACCTTCAGAAGTTCAATGGGCTATGCATTTTGCATTTCCTAACCTACTGTCTTGAGTCTCTCCTACTTCTTCACTCTTTGTAGTTCTATGCTTTAAAATTCAAAACATGCAAGAACTTTTCCAATGTATCAAATTTCTCATTATCTTGTAAATAAAAACATATGGTAGCAGAAAAGGTTTTTACCTGTTAGTGTTTTTAAACTGACAAATACAATTGAGGCAGCACACTTTGTATGCTAGTGCAAGATTGTTATGATTTCTGAAGCATTAAATATATTATTTTTGCAAGAAAAGTATTTGAAAAAGTAATCCTTTGGTCTAAGTAAACATATACAATATGTAATTTTTTAAAAAAGTTTAAAATTTTTTAAAAAAATTTGTAACAGCTGTCATTTTTTAATTTTATTTTCCTGCATATCTTCTCCCTTGAAGTGTTCTGTGGAAACATCAAAAATAATTGGGTAGACCTGACTCTACATTAGCAATATTATTCTCATGATCATATCTTCTACAATTAATTAAAACATTACTAATTCTCACAAAGATTTAAAGTTTCATGTTTTACAGTGCAATTTAAACAGAGCATGACTTAAATTGCAGTAGACTTCTTGAGTCATGCTCAGGTAAGAATTTTTCAGTGGGCTCAGAAGGCCTCAGTCACTAATCTCCCTTTCCTCACCACTCTTCCACTTGCTAAGTTTTTCTCCTGTTGCCTTGTTGTGTGACTGGGGCCAAAGGAACTCACTGTCAGACAATTGCTGATACAAGGTTATTTTGGCAGCCTCATTTATTAAAATATTGCTAATTAGCTTCTATATGATAGTCACAAGGATGCAGAGGGTAAAATGTTGTTTAGACAAATAATTTGAGATTTATAAATACATTTTAAGAATGGAAGGGACCCAATTGTAATCACCACATTTTACATCCTTTATGACATAGAACAGTAGTTACCATATCAACGCCATAATTTCTTGTTGAAATTGAAAACTCCTTCCTCTCAGGATTTAACAGGCTGTGTTTTCAATAAAGTAGTGGGTGGCTAAGCAAGCAAATAGATTTAAAAATTAGAATGATGCTAAAGAAAGGGGAAGTGACATTGTAAATAGCTGACAACATTAAATAATGCTGATGCTATTGACTTTGTAAGAAAAATCATTCAGACTTGCCATTAAATGAAGAGCGGTCTCTCAAACTTTCCTAATCTTGTCTTACAAATTCTACTCAAATTATTTATGCAGTGGCAATTACTTACTGTATGTAAGGGGAGAAAAAAGAAATAAAATGAGAAGAAAATTGTTTTAGACCTACTTAGCACAATAAAGTTCATTTTAACCTCAGCTTTATAATCTGAGCAGTAGCTTGCTTTAAATGTTCCCATTATGCAGAGGCCTGCTGTTGAAAGAATACAACCATCAGTTACAGAACGGGTCAGAGTCAGACCCATATCCCAATATCTTTAATATCCAACTGTAGATATTTCTCTTTATGTATAGTTTCCCAAATGTGGCTAAAAACCCCAAATTTAAAAAAAAACATAGTGCACATCAGAGTAATCTCAAAGTATAGCAAACATATATGATCAGTTTATTCTAATAGGTACATGTTAGACATTAGATTATAAGTATATTATGATAGCGTGTACTATAGCACTAAGTATGTGCTGTATAGAACTGAGTATTTGCAATTTCTTGTATACCTACAGATCTTTGGTAGACAAGTAGGAAATTTATACATAGATAGATTTTAAATAAATTTAAACTTCTCAATTAAAATTTACATCAAGAAACTTAAAGCTCACAAAGCATCTTGCAATCTATGGGCCAAACATGACAAGATCCTGTGCTTATGATAGCAGCAGCCTGATCAGGAAATCTTTCTGTCCTCACTTCTAGCAGTACTTGTGCATGAAGGTACACAGTGACGTCTTGAACAACCTGCCTGTAAGCAAGCATTGTAAAGCAAGCATTACCAAACATACACGAAGAACTGCAAATATGTTTTTCCAGTGGCTACATTGAAAAAAAACCACAAATAAACAAACAAAACCAAGCGAAAACAAAACCCAATCAAACAAAAAACCCCACCCACAAACCCAAAAACAACAACAAAAACCCCACAAAACAAACAAAACGAAACAAAACCAGCTTTTAGGTACAGCAAGAGCTTGCCATTATATTTATTAAATTATAATAAAGAAATCTAGTTAAAGACAAAACACAACACTCTTCAGGTCATTCTTGTGAAAGACAAACTTCCTTTCTCATCCAGTTCTGAATCAAGCATAGAAAATATTTGATCCTTTAATGTATCTTGTGAAGAGATTTATCAAAATTGCTTGGCACATAGGTGAGATTAAGTAAACAACATAATGACATTCTGGCAGTTTTCATGTATGTAGTCTCCACAAAGTTCAAGCTGAAATTGTTTTGCTGAAGCTTTCCTGAATTATTCGCTTACTTTTTTTATAATTTATTTACATGAAACTAGTCAACTACCTAAATGAAATTTCCAGTTAATTTCAAGTAATTTAGTGCTCTAGGTATTTTCTCACCAGCCTGTGAATTAAATTCTGAAAAAATGTATCTACTCACATTTTGTTTTGGCTATTTAGGCTTTAAATGTTAGTATCATAATTTTAAAACTGGAGAAAAACTTCGACATTTCAAGAATTATCTGTTCCTTGGAGGGAAACAGAACACTGATCTCATAAATCTCTGTAGAGTTGCTTACTATCTAATCCTCTTTTATGAATATTGGGAGTAAGTTGAAGTACTCAGCTAAACAGCATAGTCAAAGTCCCATCCCACATGTGATTTCAAGACGTGAAATATTTCCTTTTCATTGATTTTAATATGACATGTGTGCAAATCATAGTGTCCTTAATGACTTGTCACAGCAGAGTTTACTATCATTTCCCTAATTTCAGATACTAAATGTTTAGTCAATGGTAAAGGTTGGGAATCTTCACTTGTTAATTTATTTCAATATCAATAGCCACATCTCAGTTGAACAGACATATTTCATAGTTAAAAGTTCACACAGCCACCAAAGATAATTAAAAAGTTACTCTTCATAGAATATAAACCTCTCCCATAGAAAAACAAATATTTATAAAAAATCAGGAAAGCTGAAACTTTGCAAATTTTATGAATGAAGATGAATTTGTGTAGAGATTCAACAGCAGCTGTCCACTGATTTTCACGCAAAAAAGAAAGCTGCTTAAATTTAATCTATCTGCTCTCAAGAATGGCTCCTGTTTCACGGACTCTGATATAGTCCCATAGCCCTACATGTTTTCAGACAGTTTCTGGTTTAAATATGTATTTTTTCTACAACTAATATTTCTAAGTTCTTCTTTAAAAAAAAAAAAAAATAAAAATCAAACCACCAGGTATAACTAGTTTTCTTTATTTTTTTTAACATATTTTTAATTATTTTAGGACAAGTCTTAGGTAACCTAAGCAATGAGTTTGTAGTTTATATATCAAAATTTTGTGTAAATTTGATATTCTGAATGGCATATTTTAAAAAATGAAGTAACTATCCTTACTTTGTACAATGTAATATTAACTTAGTATTAAAAAACATGCAGCTTTATCATTTCTGGTGATGTAGAACTTGACAAATAATGCATAGCCATTATTAAACTTAAAACATTTTCTTCTGCATTATTTGTAAACCATAACATATCTGTTAAGGAATTTGCATACAGAATGGTTCAGGAATTTGGCTATGATACAGAGGCAAGAATTCAAGCTTTCTTCCAGTTTTGGACCAGAAGATATTCCCAGTTCATCCAGAGGTAAAAGTATGCTTATTCATTTGATGCTAGGATAAAAATGAATCCGAATACCAAGGTCTCCTTGTAGTATTTCTCACATCAATGGATATAACTGAAGAGTACACTCAATTAATTTCATGTACTATGTCTTCCTAAATTTGGCCAGAAGTGTTTTGAAGCAATTTTGAAAAAAATAGAGGTAGGCTGTAAATAGTATCCTAGATCAAAAAGTTACAAAGAATTAAGATGTTTCTGTATTAATATTTTTTTAAAATTACTTTAAAAAGACTTGTGCTTAATTTTACTTGTAGTGAGTTGTCCTACAAAAGTCTGCCCTCAGATTTATACTGGAAAAATGTGCTTATATATTTAAAAAATCAATGAAAAGCAAAGAATGACTGATGAGTTTCAAATTCCTTCATTTTTTAAGCCCCTAAAAAGGGCTTTATTTTGTTCAACAGACTTAGACTTAGGAAAATTTGAAAAAGAAAACCAGCAAACCAAGATAGCAAATGAAAAATAATACTGAATGCCTTTTGGAAAGTTAAAGGTAAAATAAAGCTGAGGGTAGGTGGAACCTACCATGCAGGGTAGGTAATAATGGACCTTGCTATTTCAATATGGAGCAAGCAAAGATGTGGTTTATTTACTTTTTATCCCTTATATACATTCAAACTACACGCCTAAAACGTTCACGCTGGTTGGTTAACGTCCCCCTTACGTGGGGCAGTCATGCGCTCTAGCAACACTCTCATTGGTCCAACTAATCCATTGGCCCATGCTCTTCCTGGTAATACACTGTCCGCGTCATTCGGAAGTAAATTTGGCTTACTTCCTGGTGTCTCTTCCTGTGTCCCTTCCTGTGTCCGACTTGGAAAAAGTTGATGTTCTTCCTGCTTCCTACTCCTCGAGATGACCTTTGGTATGTGGCTGCGTGTTTAATCACGAGGCTATCAAGTGGCTGGTTCATTACATGCCATCGTCCTACCCCAACACTACCATGCAGCTTTAATTACAGTGGCATGTTTTATAAAAATATTTCATTTAAAACCCATGTTAAAACATCATTGATGTGGCAGACAAAAGTACAAAAGGAAGACGATTTCAGGGTTATGTTTTGTCACTATAATCTCAGTCTCATACCCTCCAGAGTACTTTTCCACTGAAACCTTGAAAATATACAGGGTTTTTTAACTTGTTTGATCTATCAGCAATTATATTCTTGCAATACAAATTTATTTTATTATGATTTTAAACAAAATCAGCTCTTTACATTGACAATATTCTTAAACGTACAACTTCAGCTCTGTCATCTTCTGCACAAGAATTAGTTGTCAGCCACATTACTTTTAGACATAGAGATATTTTTAGAAGTATTATGTAACACTTCTTGCCCTTCCATTAATTGTAAAATCTTTTTTTGTTCAGGAAAGTACTTCAAAACTTTATATAAGTTTTAGTTTGTTGTGTTTTTTGTTAAAAATTCACGGAAAAGGTTTTTAGTTCTGATAAAATAAGAATGCACATAACATATATTCTAGCCAGTCAAGGTATGAAAGATGGTTTAGAAGAATAACTAAAACATTTTCAGAGAAAGTATGCAGACTTAGAAGTGCAGTTTTTTAAGGCTGATTTCCTTGTGACTTGTTACAAAATCCCCCCCACTATTTGTGGGTTTTGCCTGGTTGCCTGGGTTGATATTGACTTGGATTTTTGAAGAAGAATAAGTTTTTGATCTTTGATGTAGCTGGCAAAGCTCCTCAAGGACATAATTTTATCTAGAGAGTGTTTTGGTAACATTTGATCACATTTTCCATGAATTCCATTCCATTTTCCATGCATTTTGTGTGGGGAATAACCAGGAAAAGTTCAAGAACACAATTAATCTGTATTATATTGATCTGTGTGCCTCTGAGGATATTCATCCCTGTATTTGCAGGCCTGAAATTTAAAATCTAAGACCATACAGTTTTGTAAAGTAGTGAAGTCAATTTCACAGAGTACTGTGTTACAACATAAAGGTTTCTTTCCTCATTTCTTGCTAAGAAAGCCCTTAAGCAGCAGCAAATACTCAGGATAAATTTGCTAAGCATTGCTCTTTTACCCAGCACCTCCACAAGTGTTGTTATGTGAGTAACTCCACCCTGGCATAATTTTTTTAGTCTGCCTACAAAAGGTAATACATTACTGTGTCTCAGAGCACACAAAACAATATTACTTAGATATATCAATAGGTAACATTGATACCAGAGTTTCAGTCTTTACCCACGAGTCTAACATTGCATGTCCTGACTGCTTTTTTGTGATACCCTTCCTATATGCCTCTTTTGGCTTTTTCCTGTGCATGTATCATCTTATTTATAACTCTTGCCATGTTACTCTTTCATTCTTTCAATTACTTAAAGTAAAGGCCAGGTAACACTGTGGTGCTAAAATATCCATCTGTGTAGATTTTAACTTACTAAATGCTAGTTCTATTTTCCATTATTTTTACAATATTAAAACACAAAATCCATGATTTATGTATTCTGCAGAAAGCACGATCTTCAGCTCACTACATTTTCTCCTCATATTTATTCACTTAAAGATTCTTAAAACTTCAATATATTTAATAACAGCGCACTAACTATATACTTACAAATTAAGTAATTTATAGTGAATTGTCTAAAAAGGCCACAACATGTCATTGAAACTACAACCTATGTACAATCTATATTTATTTGAAGGCTTGATTTTTTTTTTCTGTTTTTACTATTTTTTCGAGGACTGACTTCACAAGCTTGAAATTATATTGCTTAAAGAAAAAAAATAACCTGCTCTTGATTATGACTAGATGTAAAGGCCTGATTTAGATGAGGGTAAGGTAAAGAAAATAAACAAGATTCTTTATTTGGGTTCTTGAGTGTTACAAACTTGTAACTTATTTATGATGTACTTAATTGAGAAACATTCTCAGAATAAGTGTATTGGGTGCTACTTAACAATAAGGAAAAAATTGCACATTGCAATCATTCAAAAAAAACACCGACAGAAAAACACTTCAGTTTGGTGCATAACATTTTTCAGTGCTGCATGAAATGTCTACTTACCACTGCCATTTACTGTAGTACTTGCTTGTGTGCTCATGCACCATTTGGATGGTATAATGCCTATGTCCTTAGGCATTCCTCAGCTTTATGACAGATGGCCTGATGTTTCTGCTAGCTTTAGGGCAAAAACTAAGTGATTATCAGCCATTGGTTGGTAAATCTTCTCCCACAGGTGGTGGGAGCTTGCAGCTTGCAAGTTTTCACTGCTAACTGAGTGTACACAACAGTTACGGAAACTGAGTGTAATGTAATGAGAAGTTAATTAGAAAAAACAACCTGAAGAAATGAGGTCAACACAAGTTGATTATCAAAATATTGTCTTCAGACCAAGAAAGACACAGGCTAAGGAGGATGGAAGAGAATCCACAATTACTTTGCATGTTATTTTGAAGAATAGTGTCAAAAGTCAAACCTTGCAAGTATACTGTTTTTTTCGTTTGTAATGTATGAATTTAAACTTTAAAAGCAATCTGCAAAATAGTGCTACAATTAGATCTTATGCTGTCTTCTAGTCAACACTTAATTGTTGCATTCTGTCAGCTTTTAGATTTTGTGTGATAGAAAGCCAACCTTTTAAAAGGACAATAATGCAAGGAACACTAGTGACAAAAAAATCCTTTTTAATTTTCCCAGGGAACTAATAAAAAAATAAGCCCTATTTTTTAATTGTTGTCTAAATATTTCTCCAAGAAAACACATATTCAAGCAGCAGTACTTAGTAAATTAAGACTGACACCATACAGAGAAAGAATATAGAATATAATATATTTAATAAAGTGATATACTTCAATGTGTATTATTATGGTTGAAAAATGTTAGTGAAACAAAAGAACAGATAGGGTTATGAAAGAGTAAACCCATGTAAAAATGGCTAATGTAGAGAAGGCTCTTCAAAATCATGACTCTGAGGGGATGGTGAAAGTTAAGTCTGGACATAAAAGAAGGAATGGAGATGAAAAATTATGTTCTTTGGCAAGATGAAAGATATTGCTTGAGAAAGAAGAAAGTAGCAATGTTCTAAAAGCCTGCATCACTTCAGCACTGTGTGTATTTTGGCCAAAGCAGAGCTAAAGCATGACATACCAACTTTTTATGCCTGTTCCAATGGTTACAACATATGTAACTTTGTGTAGATGAAAGGTCTGAGCCATTTCTCACTGCAGTATGCTTCAGGAGGTTCCTCCATAAAACCTAGACATTCTTGCAATATTCCTTGAGTGCTTGAGTAAGGCCATTATGTCGTTAAGACTGTCGAACCCATAGTCTTCAGTGTCATTGAATTAACCTTGGCAATGATGTCAGCAAGCACCAGCATTATGATTCATATGCCGGAGAGTTAAAACACTGAGCAGTTTCTCACCATACCTTATTTAAAGTTCTATTGTTGTCACATTATCTTTTAGTAATCCTGACCAGACCTTGCTTCTGCTTTAACCCTGTAAATTGAAGAAGCCCATTTTTTCCTTCAAAAAATAAAACTTTCCATCAAACTTTAAAACAAAAGGAAAGCAAACACAAACCATTTATTGGATCAATGCTCATGTTGGTGAAATTTTTGACATGGCTCTCTGAGTTAATTACTACCTTTTTATTTTCTCTGCAACATCTTTCTTTGTTTGACCACAACTGGGATGTGAGTTTCAACCTGGAATACTTGGCATGACAAAGGGAGTCTGTCTTTCAAGGCTCTTTTTGTTTGTAATAGGCATATATGTTCCAAAGCAAGAACCAGGTAAGAACTGTGATTTAGGAAAAATTTCTTTCAGAATCATAGAATCATACAATGGTTTGGGTTGGAAGCAACCTTAAAGACCATCTAGTTTCAATCCCTCTGCCATGGGCAGGGACCATGTTGCTCAAAGCTCCTTCCAAGCTGGCCTTGAACAATTCCAGGGACAGGACAGCCTCAGCCTTCCTGGGTAACTTGTTCCAGTGTCTCACCACCCACACAGTAAAGAACTTCTTCCTAAAATCCAGTCTAAATCTACCTTCCTTCAGTTTGAAACCATTCTCCCTTGTTCTATCACTACACACCATCATAAAAAGTCCCTTTCCAGCTTTCCTGTAGGTCCCCTTCTGGTACTGGAAGGCTGCTCTAAAGTCTCTCCAGAGCCTTGTCTTCTGCAGGCTGAACAACCCCAACTCTCTCAGCCTGTCTTCACAGGAGAGGTGCTCCAGCCCTCTCATCATCTTTGTTGCCCTTCTCTAGACTCAATCCAAGGGCTCCATGTCCTTCTTATGTTGGGCACTCTGGAACTGGACACAGTACTCCAGGTGGGGTCTCACAAGAGCAGAGTATAGGGGGACAGTCATGTCCCTTGACCTGCTGGTCACAGTTTTTGTGGATAATACACAGACAAAAATCTGTTTTCCTCCTGGAAAAAAAAAAGTCATAGAGTTCTGTTTCATTTAGATTAATTATCAAATGAGGTAGAATTTATAATTCAAGTATTAAATAAGAAATACAAATAATTGAATTGGGAAGGATATTTTATCAGTCATGAACCTAAACCAGTTGATGAGACTAGAAAGCTCTTTGTTCATTATAATGGGAATAAGATTTGACTTGTGAGGAGGTGGTTTTTTGAGGTACTTTTTCTCATTTATTTCTCTTTTTTTTTCTCTAAATGAACACCACTGATTAAACTGTGTCCAAAATTCCTGTATTGTCTTATCTTCATTACTGGAAATAGCTTTCTTCTTTTACAAAACAAACTAACAAACAAAAATAATAATAACAAAAAAAAAGTTGAAAAAATTATATAAAATCATCATTATTGATTCTTTCTGTCCCAGAATTCATAGGCAGCTTCCAGTTAAATGCAGGAGCTCTAGCCTAGTTCCAGTTCCAGTTATCTGTCCTGGACTCCTTAAATATGTTACTGGGAAAAGTTCTAAACTGTGAGAAAGATAATATCATACATCTGCTCCAAATTTTCTAGCTAGGCCACAATTATAAAATGAATTCAGAAAGTTTGTTTCATTAGTCAACCCTGAATTTTGAAGCAGTTGTTTGAAATGTGAAAGGGAGGTTCAGTTGGCAAAGTGCCCTTGGTCTCTGAATGTCAGATGTCACTGTACTTTAAATGAGAAAACAGTGTTGGAGTTTTAAAGAGCAAAAGCCTTGTAAGGGTTACATTTTGATTGATGAGTAACATTATGACTGTTATTATAGCAGAGACCTGGAAAACTGTAATAATTAGCTTGTCACTCAATTGTTATTCTTCATTAAAAATGAATATGAGGGAGCAATTAATCTTACATCTTTAGCAACATTAGGCTATTCTGTTACTGCAGTTGTGTGCAGTTCAATATGTCAATTAATCTTCAGAAAAGTATTATTTAGTAATTTCAGGTTTCACTTTCTTAATTTTGATGATGTACTCAAAAAGCAACATTTAAGTTTGAATATATCCTAGACAAAATAAAATTGTTGAATTGGACCTAGGGCTGGATATAACATTTCAGACTGTAAAATTTAATATGGAGATCATGATAATCTCTCAAATCAGGCCTTGCATAGATTACTTCATTGCCATAACGTTATTGGTAATATAGAAGGAGCTTAGGGTTACACAAGTGAAGGAACAGCTGGGCTACTGTGTATTTTCTTCTGCGTTCCTTATGTTCAACTTTGTAGTTGAACCAAGTGGTAGTGGAGAGCATTTTGCAAATCCAGAAAATTTAAGTATGAAGTTCCAAATATATCGTGATGAAAATGAACACAGTTCAGAGACCAGACTTATGTGTGACCTGTAATGACTACAGTGTACTGATGATTAAATGGATTAATCTATTCATTCACTGGACGTAACTGAAAATTTTTAAGTAATTGATTTTTTCACATCTTCCTGAACAAGAGAACAATGGCTTTCTTTTCTGATTCCCAGAGGCAGGCTGCCCCTTAAGAGCTTTAAATAAGTAAACACTGGTGATTGTTAGTGACAGGACTTAAGGCTAGTTGAACTACATACCACTACCTAATGGCTGTTGTTTCAAGAAATTAAGATACACAGCAAACATTTTATTCTAAATACCTGCACAGATAAGAGCCAAGTCTTCGACTGATTTTGAACTCTAACAGAGTCAGCAATAGTCTGCCAGCTAGTTCAGGAAGACAGAACCTCTTCTCATCTTGTCATTCTCTGTCATTGAAAAAATTATTAAATAGTCCTGTTTGTATGCAGTAAGGACTGATGAAGTCACATTTCAAAGTATGTCTCTGAGGAATTACTTACACCAAAAAGAAACCCAGAACCAGAAGCTCCATCAAGCTTGATTAAGTTAAAACCAAATGAAGCCAAACTGATTTTTAAAATATCTTAATCTTCAAAATTTATTCAATTCAGGAGTCCATTCTGATTTTAATTCTTCAAGAACTGAGAAATTAATTCACTTTTCCTGTTTGCCAAGGAAGTATCTATAAGGAAACTAACTGGAATTACTTTGGGAAGGTTAGTCTCAGATATGTATGCATGGGGTTTTTTCAGGAAAAAAGGATTAATCTATACAATAGAAGTACCAGTATTCTTTATCCAAAAAGTTTTCCAACTGCTGTATTGTCATTAACAGATATAGATGGTCCAAGTTACATTTCTCAAATAAAGAATTTGAAGTTTTCTGTTCATTGAAAAGAGAGAAGAAAATTAATTTTCCTATTAAGATTAGGTAGAAGGGGGATTATCAGATAATATAAATAATTTAATTAGATTAAATTTAATAACAATAGCTCTTCTTTTAGGGATTTTAAAGGAAAAAACTATTAATAAATGTTTGCCAAAACAAGATATTCTGTAGAGGTCCCTGCTTTTTATGAACCACATAACTTACCCTGCAGAGGGAACTCAGCTTTTATAAAGT
Organism: Aegotheles bennettii; assembly: GCA_013398125.1. NCBI lineage: Eukaryota > Metazoa > Chordata > Aves > Caprimulgiformes > Aegothelidae > Aegotheles > Aegotheles bennettii. The sequence goes on from VZRW01006978.1 coordinate 36,862, forward strand.
TCATTTCAGAGGCTGCTGGGTATCATCAGAACTGCTTTAAAAGGAGACATATGGCATCTAAACACAAGTAACTTTTCTCGCTATTGTAAACCAAATCTTAGATATGTTGAAAGTTCTAGAAAAAATATCTCCTTCTCACCTGTAGGTAGGTGGTCACAGTTGCATAGCTACTTCATTTGGTCTAGCCGCTCAGGCTCTTAGCTTCTTTCAGCTATTCACATCCAAGTCCACTGGTTGCCTCCTTGCCTAGCTCTCACATCAGCTTTGTCATACCCAGTATACTCTATGGGTTAAGTGAGGGAAAGGTTGGAGCAAGACTGTAGAACAAAACATTTGATATCTGAAAGTGTCTTGTGTAAGGCAGTAGATTTAGTATGGATTATGACTGAGCCTCAGACTGAAATTGCCTGATGGGCTCATCATTATAGGGGACTTTCAACCCACTGGAAAATAGGGAGTAGTTCTCTGAGAAGGTTTACATTTGGTAAGAACAATTGAAGTGAAGAAAATATTATCAATAGAGAAAACAAAATTTATTAACTTGAGGTTGTTTGCAATCCTTGTCCATAATATTCAGGTGAGGAGGTCACAAAAGTCAAAGGAAGCCTAAGTTAAATCCAGCTTTCAATGACTTCTGAAACAAAATTCCTGATTACACAGGAGATACACAAAGTCATCCTAGGTGAGCAACACTTCCAGCAGTAAATTTTAAACAGTGGCAATGTGTTCATATTTCTCAGTTACGAATTGCTGAAATCACATCATAGTACCTGGAGATACAGGGCAGGTACATACAAACACCATAACAGGTGTGATGACATGATAATGCAGATAATTATGGCTAGTACAAAAATGCTGATTTTTTTCCCCTCTGCATTTAGGGCTTGAGAGTCAACAAGATGACACATGACAGTATGTAATTCATAATGTCAAGGTCATATTAGATGGTTGAACCAAAAACTAAAGAAGTGTATCTGTGCTGTTGATAAAATTGCCTGAGACTGAAAAAGTACTAATGGAGATGAAAATAAAAATGAACTGAAAATAATCTCCTTCCTTTTTCTTTCTCTGATGACGCAGTTAATAGATGCATGAAGCTGGGTTTGAAATGGCTTTTTATCTGGGTAAAAAAACAAATACTGTTATAGATTACTGATTTTGAAAACAAAGTAAAGTAATAAAAATGTAAGGACAAAAATGAATACTTTTTGTTTACATAAGAATAGGAATGTAAATTGTAAATCTCCACCTCATAGTTAGTAACTATGCAAGATTATACATGTTGTGCAGCTCATTTAGGATCAAGGTAGTAGGAGGCTGATTTTTCAGAATGGAATCACAGGTTATTTTCTTTGACAAGTATTTTTAGACTGAATAGCATGCATATTTATTGGATGTGACTACTGTTTGTCTTTGAATCAGGGCTGAATTAAATACAGACCTAATAAAAAATACTAATTTTGAAGTAATTTCTTAATAGTAAGCAAACATTTACTGTAAGTATGAAGTGTTGAAAGGGAGCCAGGTCGAGATTATGCTAAACTGTATTTTTTTTACGGCATTCAGGTCTTGCATTATTGCCCATTTCTACTTTAAGTCCTAGGCATATCGCTTTATATAATTCAAGGTAATCCTTACTGAGCGTGAAAATCCAGTGTCCATATTATGGTTGTCTAAGCCATTTTCAATGCAGCTGAAGTTTGAGTGAACGGAGAAATGGACAATGTCTTTACACTTGAAGAGTTTTGGAGTGTTTGTATTGTTTCAGGTGGTTTCAGGCTTTCTCTTACTTGCCTTCCCCAGGCGTCCTGTATACAGAGGACATTTTGAATAATGCATCATCTGAGAATGTTACTTTCTAAGAGCAGCAAAAGAAAAAAAATATTAACATTACCCATAAATTATTATTGGATTTTTACAGAACTGATGGTGAGATGTGAGGGTTTTATGCATAAATAAATAAATAAATAAATCTTTTGTGTTAGTTTACCATGCATCAGACTCCCATCTTGTGATGGTGGTATGCTACAGATGATTATTCTTGATAAGCCTGCAAAATTACCAGGAATTCCATATGAATGAAAGGTTTGGCAGACAGTGAAATTGATTTGCATGCAATGTTAAGTGAGTATGAAAAATCCAAGCTGATAATGAAAGTGCTTATATTTCAACAAGTTAACTGAAAGTTAAATCCTTCATAATGGTATAGTGATGCAGATGGGTTAGTAAATAAGCATTAACATTAACAACAGATACCTCATTGTCTTATTTATTTGTAATTCCTGGAACAGTAAGAAATGCAGTATCAAGATTAGATGTGTATAGGAACTATGTTCTTAAATGCTTACTTTTAATTAATGTGTACAGTGTTACTATGTAATTTATTGATTCTCCTCTCTATTGAACTTCTTTTCTGTTTCCTTGTTGTTAAGCTAGTGAGATATACATAACAATAAAATTATTCCATGTACTTGCCTGGTTAGTAAAATTAAGACCAAAATGAATAAATGTTCGATTCTCTTGTGCTATTAAATACTGTAATGCCATTTGCTGACTGTCAGAGACAGGATTACAGCTTTTGCCTTATTATAACAGGACCATTCAAGCTTTCAAATGTATAGTTATGGGACTTGTCAGTTTAATATCAAATACACAGTATGACTCAACAGTGCATGACAATGGAGATTCTGATATAAGGCAGGAATTAGGAATACATTTACCCATTCTATAAATTTGTCTTTATAACTGAATGCACTATTTAATTTAAAAGAGAGCAGATGTGGGCTAATCTGAGTTTTCCTCTCAATTTAGTAATTCAGGTGTAGGTTCATATTGATTCTGAGACAATATCTCTGATGCAAAGTAATGCCAAAACTGCCATTGCTGAAGTCACTCCTTTAAAGTAAAATAAAATTACATTTGGTCCTTAAAAGATGTGTAGAACCCTCAAAGGCTCTGAGCTTTTTAATATTAGCGTACAAATTAATAATGGCCTATCTCTGACATCAAGGTATTTCTCCAGAGTGTTTAAGCAACTTTTTTAATGTCCTCTCTTCCTCAGTCAGAAGCAAGGGCTTGCATGTCCTCTGAAGTCAACTGAGAGAGTTGCACAAAGAAAGATGTATAGAAGGGTACAAGAATAAATCTTGTGAAAGAGGGAAGAAAGACTTTGGATATACTAGGTAAAAGGAAGTGGGAGGAACAATAAGAAAAATAATGGGAACTGAAATGGGCAAAATTTAAATGAAAGGGAGAAAAAGAAATTTTGGATTTGAAATAAATTAAATTTTGCATCACAAGTATGTCTCAAATAAGATGTGGATGAAAAAAAGAAAGGCTGAAGAAGTAGGACAATAGAAACCAGCAAAGAATAAAAGCAATTTATGAGGAAAAGACCAAATGGGATTTTTACCAGGAAACCTAGGGGGTAAACTGGAGCAGGACAGTGAAAATCTACACAACAAGAATAATTAAAAGGAAGGTGGGGAATCTCTTGCTGACAAATACTGTATGAAAATCTCTAGTGTTTGACTAAGGAACCTTTCAGCAGTGCAAACTGAAGTAGAATAAACTGTGATAAAGGGAAGAGTTGTTTTGTACAAGAGGAAGTGTTAATAAGAAACAGGTCTTTGTGAAACAACAGAAACATCATTAAAATCAGCGGAGATTCTTTTCTTATAAAAGAATATTGGCTGAATTGGTCTTCCCTCATAAGTGATATGAATCCATACATCTTTGAAGTTGATTTAAAGCCCTTAGTTGTATGTGTTCCTCAATATACCATCCAGAGACAGCTAGGATAATAGTAGAGCTCAATTTCTGGTGCCTGTGGATTTATAGAAGTTACAATGATGTTTTGTTCTGAAATAAACATATACTTCTTTCTTTACACTTGTAAGTTACATTAGTTTGGCAAAAGCTGTTTAAATTCCTAAGTTATGATAAAGATTATGCCTGGATCTGTTTGTGTATATATGCCACTTCTGCATTTTCTGCTTTTCCTTTCATTTTTCCTTTAATTTTTTTGTACTTTTTTTAATTTCATCAAGAAGATAAATGTGTTGTCATCAGCCACAGACATTGGGAGGGTCTGGTAGAATGGCACTCAATGTTTGCTTTGTGAAAATTATTTTATTAATAATATTTATCCTCATTACTGCTAACTAATACTATAATTACATAATGATTTAAAAATGTTACTGACTTTTAAATCCTTAGCTAAAATTTAAAAACACAAGGTGATATTGGTCATTGCTGCTAAAATGCTAAAATTACCATTTTCTCAGTACCTACATTTACCTTAGGTAAATTTGTCACATACTGGAGGTCCAGTGTGAAGTATATTATTAATGTATATATCTCTTGAACCCTTTGAATGCTACCTATATAAATTTATGAGAGAAGAGTTGCTTTGTTTAAAACAAATTACAGTAAGTATCTGAAAAACTCTGACAAGTTACATATTAATCTGTGGAACTGATTAATTTTTGATCTTGTAATATTTAATATTTTTATATGGCTATTTTTCAACTTATTAAACAAAAGGTTTTCTGAAAGAAGACTGATTAGTTTGTATTTCATAAAAGTGTTCTATTTCCTTAAAGAATAAAATATGCATTTTGGATGCTTTTAAAAAAACCTGGCATTCATTTTAAAAAAATCTCATTCTCAAACACAGTACCATATTAAACAGCTAGTGAAAGATTACTCAATGTATACAGCTTTATCCTGTTTGGCTTACACACGGGACAACTTTGGGTCATAATAAAATGTATTTACAAGTAAGATGTATTCATGAGTAAGATCCATTAAAATGAATCCTAAGAATCTATCTGAAGAATGTAATAATACTCTAGCAAACTAGAGAATGGCTTAGTTTTATCTATTTCTCTTATGAAAGATCTTTAGATACTTAGAGTTGTGCTTGTCTTGTGTTCTCTGCTTCTCTTTAAAAAGTAAATAGCTCTTTTTATGCAGTTGGAAAACTAATAAAGAATCCACTTTTGCTATATACTTAGAGATTTGATTTAGTGCATTTTTTTAAAAAAATATTTCTCCTCCAAGCTTCCATAGTAGTGCCTTTTCCTGTAACTTCATTCCAAAGTTTCCTTTCAACTTTTACTTTCCCTATTTGAAAGGGTCTACTAAGGAAGCAACTCTATTCCTGGTGTTTCTCTTGGTTGTACCATTTGTTTACATGCTCAATATTTCTTGAAAAGTACCTCACAGATGGTACAATTTGCCTTCATGTTTTAAGGTTGATTTAATCTAATAAAACTAGAATATCATTGGCCTTAAACTTTAGGAGTTCCTGTGTAAACTGAAATAGAAAAACAAAACTAAAAGCAAACCTAGTGCAGCAAGGAGACAGAAAAGACTCCCGAATATGACAGTTTTTCAGTTTTTTTCTCCCATTTTTCACTTACCATAAAAGAAGCTGGAATGAAGATCAATGATGAAATGTAGTAGGTTGATAAAACAAAATATGAAGACTGCACAGTTAGCAGGTGGGGAATTTTTCTTGAGATGATCTTTAAAAAGATCTGATAGAAGTAAAGAGCTACCCAGTAAGTACTAGTACCATCTTATGTCAAAACACTTGTAAGCATGCCAACAACGGGGAAGAGAAAGTTATTGATAGCTTCTGTTTTAGACAAACTGGGAAACATATGCATACATCTCCTGAAGTTTTGGTTGAAATAGATGAATGTGAGTTCATATACAAAAACAAGCTCTTGCAAAAGCTGATGTGCTATAATTATGCTCAGAAATGGAGCAGAGACTCCAATGTACAGAGAAGTACGTGTGTTGCCTGGTTTCTATATGGAAAATTGCAAAAACTTGAAAGAAGAGATGAAGACTTGGAGCAGCATTCATAACCTGTGGCTTTTCTCCCTTCCACTGAACATCTGTGGAGCAGTCAGGCTTGCATGCACAATTATGGAGAAGAGAGTAAAAGAAATGGAATTAAATATTAATAAGCATTTTTTCTTATTCTTGCTATATACATGTAGAATGAAACCTGGTTTAGGCATGTAAAATGGAACATCAACAATGTTTGTGTGCTTTTCTTCCAGCTTTTACTCCTGAAAATATTTATTCAACTCTGCCTAAATTCGTGTATCTATTTCTCTTCTTTTTTTAATTTAACACCCTTTAGAATTGAAAGTATAGAATGAGATGGAAAAGTATTTCCTCCCTGCCCTTATTCCCAAATTTAAATGTCAGTTAAATAGCAAATCCATAGACCACAGCCTTTCAGTGCCTGAAAGTCTGGTTTTGATACCTGCTCACAAGCACTAGACAGACACAGTCATCTGTCATGGATTTCCCTCTCTAAACAACTTTTATAACAGTGTGCTAGCTAGTACAATTTTTTGTAGATTTGTTTGCTTTTTAAGTAAAAAGGATATATAAAAAATTACAAAACACATTTTTACCATTCTTACGCAAATTAAAAATTATGATCTGTCACTTGTGTAGTGAAAAGATAACACTAATAGCTTAACTGTAACTCCAAAGATAAATTGTCATAGAATCATAGAATCATAGAGTCATTATGGTTGGAAGGGATCTCCAGGGTCGTCAAGTCCAACCTTTATCCCATCATATTCCTAAGCATTAAACCATTAGATCATGGCCTCAAGTGCCTCATCAACCTCATGTCCAAGCAGATAGGGATCAGGTTAGGAAAGCTAAAGTTCTGATATAATTAAATCTGGTCAGGGAAGACTAGGGAAAATGTGGGCCCTCTCCGGAAGGAAACAGGAGACATAAGACCTGGTTACCTACAATATGGAGAAGGTTGAGGTACTCAATGACTTTTTTGCTTCAGTCTTCTCTGGCAAGTGCTCAAGCCACATTACCCAAATCATAGAAGACAAAAGCAGGGATTAGAAAAATGAAGAACCACCCACAGTAGGGATAGGGTTCGAAACCACCTAAGGAACCTGAATGTGCACAGATCCTTAGGACCCAATGAGATACATCTGCAGGACCTGAGTGAACAGGCAGATTAAGTTGCTAAGACACTATCTGTTGTATTTGAGAAGTCATGGCAGTCGGGTTAAGTTCCCACTGACTAGAAAAGGGGAAACATAAACCCCATTTTTAAAATCGGGAAAAAAAGGAAGACCTGGGAAACTACAGGCCAGTCAGTTTCATTTCTGTGCCTGATGAGATCATGGAGCAGATCCTCCTTGGAAACTATGCTAAAGCTCATAGAAAATAAGAAGGTGATTGGTGGCAGCCAACATGGCTTCACTAAGGGCAACTCATGCCTGACCAATCTGGTGGCCTTCTACAATGGGGTTACAGCATTGATGGATAAGGGAAGAGCAACTGATGTCATCTACCTGGATTTATGCAAAACATTTGGCACTGTCCTGCACGACAACCTTGAAACCTTGTCTCTGCATTGGAGAGACATGGACTTAACAGATGGACCACTTGGTGGATAAGGAATTGACTGGATGATTGCACTCAAAGAGTTGCAGCCAACAGCTTGTTGTCCAAGTGGAGATCAGTGATGAGTGATGTTTCTCAGGGATTGGTACTGGGACCAGTGCTGTTTAATATCTTTGTCGGTAACATGGATGGTGATACCTTCAGCAAGTTTGCCATTGACAACAAGCTGAGTGGTGTGGTCAACATGTTGCAGGAAAGGCATGCCATCCAGAAAGACCTTGACATGTTTGAGAGGTGGGCCCATGCAAACTGCATGAACCTCAAGGCCAAATGCAAGGTCCTTCACATGAGTTGGGGAAATCCCATGCACAAATACAGGCCGAGTGGAGAATGGATTGAGAACAGACCTGAGGAGAAAGACTTGGGGGTGTTGGTTGATGAAAAGCTCAACATGAGCCGGCAATATGTGCTTGCAGCCAGGACAGCCAACTGCCTCCTGGTTCTGTCTTCTGGACAGAACTGGCATTCAGATAGTGTGTTGAACAACAGTGATGAGTACAGCCCCTTGATAAGGCTGAGTTCATGCAGAAGTTGTCAAAAAAGGATGCTACTGGTAGGGCAGTAACCCTGGTAGGTAGTGTTCTCCTTCCTCCAGACCCAAAACATGACTGCATCGCTCTCATAAGGTCACAGGCCATGAAAAGTAGTTTCTCACAAGGAGTTAGCAAAAATATTAGTAAACTGAACAGTTTCATGCAACCTGAACTCACATTCTGTGATAAAGTTCTAGGCTTTACTTTTTTCTTTTCATCCTGGGGAATTAATTTAAAATACTCTCTCTACATTTGGTTTCTTGTATTTTAAAAAACCATGAGCAATAAAACACTTAAGTGATATATTGAAAAGATAGAAAGGGGAGAGGAAGGGGACAAGGGCAGAATGGTGAGTTACAAGCAGATTCCTTTAGATTATTGCCTGGATGGCTCAATGTGCAGTAGATTCTGGAGCTTGACAGCAAATCCAGATATGTTATACAACAGTAAGAACTCAAGCTCGGTTACCTAAAGTTATGTACTATGGACATACTTAATGAACATCATCATTCTATTATGGTGAAAATGGACTTGAATCATGAAAAGGTACTTCCACCTTCTTATTTGGCTGTCTTGCTGAAATGTAAGATAGATCTTGTCCTGAACATTCACTTGCTGAAAAGTGTTCAAGATTGCAAAATATTAACTTTTGGCAAGTGCATTTATGAGCAATTTGCATCTCTTGCAGCAAAATGCTGCCCTTAATGTCAAAATCTACATATTAATTGATTTCTATGAACTTGTCAAGACACTTAGGCAAGACTCCTTTTGACAAAGAGTTAAATATGTTTACCAAGACAGAATGAAACCTAATAAAATAAAAACCAATTACAAGATTTCTTTGTGTCATTACTGCATCAAGGGAGAGGTCTGTTACTGACAAACTGGAGGGATTTTTTTTAATTTGGACACTTTTTTGTTGTTTTTTAGGTAGAGATGCATCAGTTTATGCTAATTTAGGATCTAGCTCTTGGTTGCAACTTAGAAGAGGCCACACTCTAATGATATAGATAACAAAAGACTATTGAGCTCTCTTGCCTGCCTTTACATAAGCCTGTTATGAGGACAGGCACAGATTGATGATTAGTTCTGACAAAGTGAGGTGAAAATATAATGCTGGCATCTGGGAGGGCTGAGTTTGGAGGCCAGTTATGTGAGCACAAAAAAGTTGTTTTTCCAATACTTCTCACTGCAAAGTACCAGAATACTTGGCTAGCGAGCTGAGCTACAGATTAAGGTATACATAAATACATAAATATTTACATATGTATACATATATACATATTTACACATATATACATAAACTTCCTTCCTAGGCTGCCCAAAAGCAGGACGTGCCCGGAATGCTGGAGATGAAATATACTAAGTGTGTATAAGCTTCACTGGTGAGATTTGAACACTCCATGTGTGACAGTTTAAAACAGAAGATACGCAGCATATTCTAAGTTTCCTAAAACTGAGGAACAAGATTCTTAACTGCTGTTTAACATTTTTTCCATTTTGCTTATTTGCCTTAATATTTTCTATTTTGTTGAAAACAAGGCTTCCTGAATGCTGGCTGATCTATCTTCTCTGACAATTTGCTAGTTATGGCCATGTCCAGCTTTATGGAACTTTCCATCTGTGCAGCTCTGTTGTATTGTGAAGAACATACTACTGATCTGAATACAAAATACAGCACTAGCAATAAAACCAGCCTGAGCATCTTGGAAAAAAAAAGAATATAAAGCAATGAGTTCAGATACTTTTGAGAACTGACAATAACAGCAACTTTATCCAGCCTGAGGATTATTAAAGTTGTAGAAAATGCTGTCAAATACAAGTAATGGTTTTGATCCTTTAAAACAGTAATTTCTTATTAAGCTGTATACCTCCAAAAAAAATAAAGAGTGAAGGAACTGTTTCCCAAAATTTAATATTAAGGTTAGTTTGTCAGCTTACTATAATTTTAGTTATTTAATATGACACATAAATTTTAAAGGAAACACACATATATTGCTTTTACCCTGAGACTTTTTTGCACCTTAAAAATATCAGTGTATCAGGCCTTTGTAATTAAAATATAGTCTGAAAATATCACAGGATATGATGTGGACAAAAGAGTCACAGAAGCTTGTTGACACGAAACTGAAGTATTGTCAATGAGTTTTCTCGTAATACAAAATTTCAGAGAACTTGTGTGTTAATTTTTAAAAAGAGATTATATTAATGGAGCAAATGGCAATTAAAGAGCTGATACATGGTTAACTATTTGCCTTTGCAGTCTGACTCCCTGACTCCCTGCAACTGGAGCACAGTGCAACCTCCCAGTAACAGCTATGGAATGGGAGAATAGAGCTTTATTCTTCATAGGAGAAGGGGGAAACTGAACTGCAATTAAAGATCCCTCAGGACTGCCATTCAGTTAGTTCATAACCACTTCTCCTTACAATAACCCCTTTAACTGAGTGTATCTTTCTTGATGATATTTTATCTGCAATAAAGCTCAAGAGTGAAAGATTTCATCTCTTTCCCAACGTTTCTTTGAGCAGCTGGCTTCTAAGCTTGATGCAGACAGATATTAAATGACCATTTAGGACTGTATCTGAAGATGCCTGTTGCATCTTATTACTTTGAAGAAATTGCATCTCCATTCCATTTTTACCTTTCTTCTTCTGCCATCTTGGCTGTGGAACCTGACAGCAGAAATTACTTCTTCTTCAGTAAAATTGCTCTGCATTCTATTGGAACAACCAACACTTCCCAAAAATGTACTTTTAATTTCTTAAGTCCTGGACTGATTATTCCTGAAACATCCAAACAATTACATTTTAGTTTATGGACACTCTGTTTACATTGTTACTTCAATTAGACTAATAATTTTCCTTTTCCTCCTGCATGTGCATGCATTTCTACTGTGCAAAATGCATTTGATGTGGCTTACATGAAACCCCACTTTCTTCACAGTGTGTCTGCACCTAGATACTGACAAAAAGATTTATTTCTGTATGTCTTTTCTTACTAAAGGTGTCTGTTCTGTACAGTGATAATATTCTGAGAAAATATGAAGACAATTGCTCATATATGCTTTTAAGTGCCTTAGCAGTCATTTCACAACCCTTTCAGAAATCTGTTGCTAAATCTTTGCACTATGAAAGCAGTAATGTGGATATGAGCATTCTGTGCACTTCTACGTACTTGGAATATTACAAACGCAAAGTGGAAAGAGCTGAATTTTATTTAGGGTTCATGTAGCTCTGTTAGATTTAGAGTAGGGAGTGAGGAATCATTTTAGACATGGAGAACAAGCCACTGCTGTAGAAAGCATATTGTTATAACTGTTTTTTGTGAGCAAAGTTCAATACATAGCCATACATTAGTCTGGTTTTTAATCAGAAAAATACCTATGCAAGGTACAAAATGGTACAATACAGTTTAGAGAACAGTGATTCATAAAGTAATTTCATATGGAATAAAATAGTGGTAGTCTCATAAAGATCAATTTGTAGAAATCTGAGACAGCAGAGACACTGCTAATCTGTTAAAAAAAAAAAAAAAGAAAAAAGACTGTTAAAGGACTGATATTTCAGAGGATCAAATTCACTTTTTTCTTATACTTCTTTGTCTTGGGGCAACATTACAGGGGAGTAGAACCTCCTTCTGAGAGGTTCTGTTTTCATAGCAGGTCTACTGCTTTCCTCTGTAATCTTCAAAATACATAAATTCCCAGAACTGTTTACACATAAGAATAAGATGTTTGCTGTGTCTTTAAAAAGGCAAAATAGAAATAAATTAGTATAAAAATGTGTGAAAATCATTACTACTTTAACACAATCTATTAACTGATATGCAATGATAAGAATTGTTTGAGTTTATCCATAAGTGATACTCACTGTGATACTACTTACTGTCCTTTCTGTCATTCATTCATCCAGAGCATTAACTCAGCATATCAGCTTGTGGTTTGCATTCTTTTTTCTTTGCAATTTTCTCCACCTAACCCTTATAAATGAATGTTGTTATGTCTACTATTAGTAAAATTCAGTATCCACATCACCAGAATAATGGTTAAGTAGAGAAAGAAAAGAAAAAAATTTTTAAAAAGTCCTATAACTTAAGACACTTTTAGCCAAAGGCGATCATTCTCAAGTAATTGTTAGTATTTTATATGGAGCTACATATTTTCTTGCTGTCACACTGAAAGAACAGAAAAAGCAGGTAAATTTTCCCAGTCATCCAGTTAATTTCTAGTTTAGTAACATTGTAGTCAAAATTAAGTGTGAAATTTTAACGTTTAGAGTATTCACAATGAACAGAAAACATGACTTCACAATGAAGATGGTCAGAGAGTACCCAATACATACAAATCATAGAATCATAGAATCATAGAATCATTATGATTGGAAGGGACCTCCAGGGTCATCAAGTCCACCCTTTATCCCATCATATTCCTAGCCATTAGACCACTAGACCATGGCCTCAAGGGCCTCATCAACCCGTTTTTTGAACCCCCCCAAGGACAGTGACTCCACCACCTCCCTGGGCAGCCTATTCCAGTGCCTAACCACTCTCTCAGTAAAGAACTTCTTCCTAATATCCAACCTAAACTTCCCCTGATGGAACTTGAGGCGATTTCCTCTCGTCCTGTCATTAGCAATTCGGGAGAAGAGACCAACACCAGCCTCACTACAACCTCCTTTTAGGTATCTGTAGAGGGCAATAAGGTCTCCTCTCAGTCTCCTCTTCTCCAGGCTAAATAACCCCAGTTCCCTCAGCCGGTCTTCATAAGGCCTCAGATCACCTCGGATCAGAGAATACACTACATTTTCACCTGTTTTAGGACAATAAATATAGCTTGTGACATACAGAATCACAGAATCTGTAAGGCTGGAAGAGACCACAGTGGGTCATTTGGTCCAACTTCCCTGCCCAAGCAGGACCACCCTAGAGCATATGGCACAGGTATGCATCCAGATGGTTCTTGAATATCTC
>VZRW01006979.1:0-22453 GCA_013398125.1 Aegotheles bennettii
CTCAGGGAGTTTCCTTTTAATATATATATATACAGAAAAGTAGCCAACTTTCTATTAAAAGTGCGCAAGGGCCAGATTTTTAAAGGTGTTCAGTTGTCTAAAGATGCAGTGCCAGATACACCTGTAGGTTGTTTTGAAACCCTCCCACTTGATATCTTAAATCAAATATTTAAATATTTGCAGATGCCTAAAGTTCTTGATAGCTATAGGTAACTGGAGGAGACAGGGGGAGGAAAACCTTGCCTATAGGGAATAAAAAGCTTGTGCTGCAGAGTAGAGCAATGCCAACTCTTACCGGTCATGCCTACAATTCTTCTAGTGAGCAGTCCTCAGAGAAGTTATGATCACAGCGTGCTTCCTGTCCATGTGGCAGCCTGCTCTGAAGTGTCTCCCTGTACACTACACCACCAAACATGCACACACAACTTCATGCACTTTATAGGACACCCTCTGAAAGAAAGAAAGAAAGTTATATGCGTGTAACTAGTGGTGATCAGATACCTCAGAGTTTGGTTTGTATTTGCCTGATATAGTATGATGTAATCAGTTGCAAAACTCAATTTTCACTGAGTAATTTTGCTGGGAAAGATAGGAATGGAAATGGAAAGTACAGCTAGCAAATTGTGACAGCAAAGGAGGACAGCAGATGGCAATCTTGGAGTGCCCACCTATTTGCAGCATGGGTTACTTTTCCTACGAACCTCTAAGCAATGTCCATGTTGTTATAGTACCTCATGCTCTGCTGCGTCTCTCTCCCTAATCCAGGCCACATCCCTAATTTGGTTACTGTTGAAAATGTGCCAGGTTGACAGGACAGAAACCTAACAGGAAGCAAATTGTATATGATATGATATGATATGATATGATTGATATGATATATGATATATGATATATGATATATGATAGATGATAGATGATAGATGATAGATGATATATGATATGATATGATCTAGCTTATGATTTTATCCCAACGACTGAGGCCACTGAAGTTTTTAACTATTGGAAGGTGATGATTTTTCCTTTGAAACTGAACTACCCACATAATTTCAGAATTTTTAATACATTTTCATTACCTCTCCAATTTCAGCTCTCAGAAATACATAAGGATATGAAATAAATTTATTGAACAGCATGTAAGTCTATCGTTTATGGTGCTAGTATACTATGTTTTAGATCTTTAATGTCTCTACAAGCAGCATTTCTGGATAATATCAAATACTGCATAGGCAAAGATGATACAGAGGGTGCACGTGAAAAAACAGCTTACTATTTTCAAGGGCAACAATCAGATTTACACAATACTCCTTACTAAAGAAGTTACTTGAATCTTTTCAGAAATAAGTATCATCTGTAGGATATTACCTAAAGAGCTGCATGTTTTCTGAATGTTGATAGATATTTCACAGTAAGTACCCTATCCAATCTATTATCACTAATACAAGAAAACAGAATTAATAACTTAGTTGCTAAAATACACTAAAGCCCCAAAGTCATGCAGTCAGGATCAGGAGTCATGCCACTCTACCTGGGAAAGCAAATAGTACAAGCATGCAGTGAACTGTAAGCAAGATTTTCACACATGGTATTTCTAAATACTGTAATTGCATAGCTTCAGATTTTGAAAAGCACTGTCAAAAAGTTATGACTGAACATCATAATGAATAAATCATTCCCTGGTTAAGACCAGTTTTTTTTTGGTTGGGGAACTTCTTGCATTTGAATTTTGCATAGATTCTGGAGAAGCTGCAATTCACATTTTTCAGACTGTGACAATATGCTGCTGCACAGAGGTCTGAAAGCACAGCCAATATTCAGATAGCCACAATCTGAGTCAATATAAATCACAATCTTTGCTCATGATAGTGGAAAAGAATGAACAAATAACATCATCCGAAACTGAACAAAATGCATCCCATATTTGCACCTCCACAGGTTGTGGACCATTAATGGATGTTGAATCAGGGACCAGCTGACCTTATCATTATTGCCATCATCATAGTAATATTTAATCACATCGTCAAAACTAAAATTCAGTTAGAAATACTGGAACATTGAGTGTTTATCATCTATGAAATTAGCAGTAACATTTTCAAGGACCATGTAAAACAAGAAAATCTGCAATATTTACATATCTGCTCTTACTCTGAAGTGAAATTGTTTGAATAGTTATAGTGATCTTCAAAAAAAAAACCAACAGCACAAGAGAAATATTGAAGATTACATTCATTGGTTCCTCATGTGCTTTTAAGGTGCAAGAGGTACTTTTTACAGAATAAGCATGTATTAGTGAAGGGAAGATTAAATTGCAAGAACATGGTAGCACCTGGAAAGACTTAAACTAGATTTCTTAACATGCACTCTCTTTACATATATAAAAATAAATGCCTTAGTCTTGGTGAAGCTATGTAGGTTTCTGAAAAATCTCTATTTTTTTAGCCTGTCTACTTCCAACTTTACTCCAGTTTAAGTGGGCTGCAGCATTGCTCTTCCTTTGGCCTCTGAGGTAAAGTAGGGAGTTTATTATACCTTTGAGAAGATTAAACATTTCAGCCAGGCACAATAGGCATCATCGAACCATTAAGGTTGGAAGAGATCTTCAAGATTATCCAGTCAAACCGCCTACATACATCACCTAAACCATATCACCCAGAGCCACATCCAGACACCTCTTGAACATCTCCAGGGATGGTGACTCCACCACCTCTCTGGACAACCTATTCCTGCCTTGAATTTGAAAAAAATCACTTCCCTAAATATCCCACTTATCTGTGTCCTGGATCTAAAATAAACAGTTCGGTACACTTTTGAGGTCTTGCTTACAATACATGGAAAAAAGAGACTTTACAGGATGCAGAACTTTGTTAAAGAAAAAGAAAAATCACATGAAAGAGGAATGGTAATGTATCCAAAACCATATCTGATTTTCCCAGATGTATCATTTGGTCTGATGCATTACTCCTACCAACAGTTTCCTGTTAAAAAATAGGACAACTTTTATATTTTAGTCCATCTTCTAATTTCATGCAAGACTTCGGAGACTAAGTGTGAAGAATTCACAAAGGCACGTCTTGGTGGCATGGATCTGAATAGTAACAGCTAACATGATATGTGAGTATGAAAAGTGTGTACAAATGGCCTACACAAAACTGTCAGAAAGCATTTGCTGAAAACCTGGTAACAGTATGAAGTATTTAACAAAGACAAGGCTTGCATCAACCAGATCAAACACTAACCAAGAGATTACCAAAAGACTTCTGAAAAAGAGGAATCAGTCTTAAGAGATTTTTTTTTAAATTGTGATTGACGGAAAAGACCATGATAACAGAGCAGCAGTCAAAGTGGGTTTGACACAGACAGAAGTCTCCTCACCAGTATTGTGACTTCTGCCTAGACCTGGTGAAGCAGCCTCCTTGTAAGAGATGTAGCCTGCACTAATTAATGGAGTGATGGCGCAGAATGTAACAAGCAGGGCCCCCCACCATAAGAAGGCCTGTGTGACCTTGCAGGGGAGGTTCTCACCAACGTGTGTGGTCAGCAAATTTTGGAGCATTGCATGGATTCAGATGGAGCTGGAGCACCTGCATCTCTCCCAGAAGGTGTGGGGAAGTAGGGGAACCTGCCCAGCTAAGAGTGGAGATAAGTTTACGATCCACAGGGCCTGTCATGGTGGGGTTAAACACTTGAGAATTACTATTTTTGCGATTAAAGAAGCATGTTTAGAAACTTGTTGGTGCTTAAGAACATTTTATAAGTGTCTGGTGTTGTGATTTCTGTTGTATTGCTCATACTGACCTTGAACATGTAGCTCACATATTACCAGGTAATTACATATTGTTCATAAATCAATAAACAATTATCATCTGATTTAAACAACGTGAGTTGAGCAGTTTTTTACCTGATGAAACTAACTGTGATGGTATGTACTACCCTCAGCTGGTACCTGCAACCATTTCCTCCCAAAAGGTCAAAAAGGTTAAAGACAGTAGAGAGCTTCTTGGATTTCTTTTGAAATGAGGACTTTTCTCTCTCCCACTCCTCTTTTTCTCTAGGCCAGTTACATCGGAAAAAGAAGCGATCCCACCAAAAACAACTGTTTCTCCCTTGTCAAAGAGCATGTTTCATACATCTCTCCTTCACAAATTATACCAAAAATTGAGATGTTCTGGAGCTCTACCCCACTATCTAACAGGCCAAGTTATTGCCTGTTTTGCTGGGACCCATTATCTCCTTCTGTTTAAGCTACTTTCCTATAAAGAAGCTCACTGAAACCTTCCCACTCAGACACTACCCATAGGCTTGACAGAGCTAAAACCCAGTGAAATTATGACACTGAAGAGTCTATAGTCACTGTCCCAAACAGCAACTTCACTTAATAACACAGCACAAGTCAGAATTCAGACATGGTGTATCTTTCTTAAAATCACTGAAGAATATAAATAGGTTAATTAGTTGCAAAGTTATTCAGTCCTAAACTTGTACTGTAAAAGTAAAATAGTTTCAGTTAATTAACAATTTCTTTATAAATATAAAGCCCCAAACAGTCCTTTCTTACACTTAATTTAATAAGAATACTGCTTATCAGTAAGTCTTTCAGGACAGCAGTGGCCTGTGTGTAATTGCCTTATCTGTTTACTAAAATTGCATCCATCAATTCTTTTCAGTCTGTTCTCCCCAGTTAAACAACGTTCTGTCAGAAAATCATCTTATCTGTATTTTATCCCATCAATTCCAGGACAAGTATTCTGCTATAATCATCTTTTCTGGTTTCCATGTATGTCATGTCTTATCTCATTCATCACTTAAATTTAGATCAGCATTATTTAGTCTATTACCTTCTCTCATAATTTTCCCAAAAAGTTTTATAATTAAGACATTCTTAATTGTAGCTTAATCATAATTTTATTCAAGTAGAATAATTAAAAAACATTTATGATACACATTGAACAGCATTCCAGAGATGAGGAAATAAAATAGTAGAGCACTACTATTCCTTTTTTTCTTGAAAGAGCAAGAAAGATCAGCCTTGATTATTTACACTGGGAATGTATAAGGAATATCCATTCCTCTTATTTTGTTGTTAGAAAATCACCCTATTTAGACCATGCCAAGATTTCTCCAACAACATGCCTACCACCTCTATAGTAAGCTTTTTTTGTAGGCAAAGGATTTCGAGTACATAAATTCAGAAACAGCTAAAGATTTTCATATTAACTTAAAGCAGGACATAGTGATGAGTTGTACCAGAACATGGAAGAGGAATATTTATTTTCACCAAAAAGACAATGTGAAGCAAGCACAAAAAGAGGTTGTAGCAAACATTTAAGACAACATGTAATTGGTAATCCACAACAATTGTCCTTAATATAAAGGCCTCAGGTAAAAGAAAGTTGCTCATTCAGTTAAGTAGGAAAAACATCCAGGAAAATCATCAGTATCAGTACTGTAAAAGAACTTAAATAACTGACAGTTTTATAAGTGAAATAAATGGAAGATAACCTTTTACTTCAGAAGATTTGGGTGAGCTTCCATTGCAATCTAAGAAAAAACCTCATAGGTGCTTTGTTGTTTGATAGCATAATTAAAAGCTTCTGTTACAGAAATCTCCATGAGGAATAACAACTGTTTAAGTTGTGATGATGTTTTTTAAAAATGCAAAAGGGCTGGTCCCTTGTCTTTTAGACTTTAAATCTACAGGTTCATTAAGCAAACTAATAGCTACAAATAATGAAATATGTGAAAGGAAAAAAAAACCTCAGAAAAAAAATCAACTCCACCTATGCTGCTGGGGAAGAAAGGAAAAACTCCAAAGACAAAAAGACCAGTCAATTATCATTTCTCATCACCAATGTAAACAATATTTTATAGACCAACACCTTGCAAAGCAGATGAAAGATAATGGATCTAATTTATTCTAGATTAGGTAAATACAGCTAGATAGGAATTGCAAAATTCTTTGAACTCAAGACTAAAGTAAAGCAATCAACTTGAATAGTTACTGAGAATTCAGTGCCAATAGAACCATGTGGAACAACCTCAGAAAACTTAAAGCAGCAAAAGAATAACAAACGCACCCGTGAGACAATGGCAGAGATGTTTACACAAACATCCAGTACAATCACTAATTTTCCCCAGATTAATGTAATGAGTTAGTGAAGTGTCATTTATTCATACCGTGTCTGTTAGTTTAAGTATAAACTTTTGTTGTAGACAGCACTGCTGCAACTGTGTACATGGGGGAATGGGGAGAATACCAAGTATATACCATGCACGCGTTCATCTTTCTGTTATAAACTAACTGTAGTGAAGACAAACAGCAGCCAGACTATTCCTAGTCTTGGAAATAACACAGTTTCTATAGGAAGTAAAGACATTACAGAATGAAAGATACATGCTCACTTTTAACAGTATTCATAATGTTATAACTGACCAGAGACAGTGATTCTCATGTAGATTTAAAACACTAATAAAGGTTTACAAGTTGTGACAGCTGTCAATCATATGAAAGGATTACTTGTCCTAAAGAACACCAAGAAGTCCCTACAGAAAAGGGGAAAAAGCCCACCGCAATACTTTATGGCTCCCCAAGAATTCCAGATGGAGGGAATTTGTATCTGCATTTCAGCTCCATCCCTTTTGCTGAAGGGACAGCGCGAGCAATGCCATTCTCTGTAGCCAGCCATAAAATTCCAAGGGGAAACGTGATTTTTGCATGTCCCACCATTTGGGCCTGCAAAAGATCTATGACTTACTAAATTTTAAAACAACTTACTTTTATTTCTCCCTAGAGTACTAAAGTGAGTAATTAGTTACTAAAGTAAGTAAATAAGTCATATTTATGATGTAAAATGTAAACTTCATAATACTTTTATTAATGTTTCCATACTCTGAAGTTATAAAGTTGAGGGGGGAATTAATTGTATGTATTTATTTACATTGCTGAAGCTGTCATCACCTATTTGTTTATTTTGTACTAATTTTTATGTACTATGACCTCTCAATGGATCCGTAGAGATAAATCTAGTACCCACTGAAAATGTTTCAGATAAATTTATGGTCAGTTTGCTAGAAATTGATACACAGTCAAACACAGTATGTTCTATATATTTGTTTTATGCTCAGTGATGAGCATACTGAAGAATGGCATGATACTTATAGATAACCACCAAATGAAAGTATGAAAAAAGATACTGAGGCTGCATTACCTAAAGTGGAAAATTAGACCATGGTAGAAAGTAACAGGAATGAGTGGAGAGGTAAATGGTAGAGCAGATCGGGAGGACGGTAAGTTGTTGAAAAATCAATTAATGATTTAAGTGTCTTGAAGAGGAAAACTACTTTATAATCAGTAAATACCATTATTAATATTAGGGACAAGAGTTTCAAATGCAGAAACTCTATAATAGCTCTTATGTTCAAACAAGAAGGCCACAGCAAAGCCAAAAGGAAAAAGAAGGCAGTCTAGTGAGAGAAAAGTGGATTTTGTGCACACTTGAGAATACATGCACACAAAAATTCTATGCAACCAACTCCTTAAGTGTACCAGTACAAATCTAAATGCTGGATCAAATAGAAGCAAAGTAATTATTGGTCTCTACTGTTGTATTAAATATGAAAAGACATAGAGGCTATGGAGGGGCAGCAGTCAAGGTTTTGATCAAGCAAGTATTTGTACATATAACTTACAATGCAACAGGGAGTATGGTGTTGCAAACAATCCCTGTTTCCCAAATTATGATCAAAGATCATCTCCTGATCTGTTAAGTTGTGACTGGTTACATATTCTGTTATTTTTCTTGTAGTTGTCATCAGCTATCACCACATTGTACATTCTCTCAAAGATTATTTTTCTCTGTAATGAGAGAAATAAGACTAATGAGAGAGACAATAATGAGCTGGTCTCAATTAAATGTGCATCTATGCAGTGGAGACCACAGTCTAGGACTATTTAGCACACTAGAGATATAGTTCATAATTATAAGTGAATCAGTGCTTTGACATACAATCAGTTTTGCAACAAGCAAAAACTACTGTTTTCAAACACTACTTAATTCCTTCTTTCACATTTGCAGGAGATAATCCAACAACATGGAATTTCCGCTCCACTGACTGCTCCAGCCTATGTTCTGCTGCCACTGATAGCAGCACTAACCTATTTGCTAAAACATGAATTGGTTTTACAGGACCTTTCCTCTTTCATTCATTTATTTATTTGTTGGGTTTTGTCTTTTAATACAAATCTGAACTGCTGAATACTGGCACCATTGTTTGCATGAGTTTAAAGTATGATACTCTAGGCCTTGGTTATCAGATATTTGTAAATCCAGGTCAAGAGAAAAACTTACACTTGATCCAAAAGGCAAAATCCCCTTTTTTCAACCAACAGATTGGAGAAAAACAGGCAGAAAGAAGGATTATCCTGGCAAGAGTACATAAAGGTTATTCTTTTCACTGCCATAGTAGAACACAACTACTTAAAAGCCCTATCAGTTAGCAATTTCCTTTCCAATAAAAGCTCTGAAAAAGTCAACTCACACTCACAACTTTTCTACCTGAGTAGAAAAGAATTGTACACATCAGCCTGAGCTTTATCTGTCAAAGAACTTGGATGTCAGACACATTTCAACCTATGCCAGAAAATATTTTTATCTTCATTAAAATAGAAAACAAAGGAGACAGAAAAATGTAACAAAATTTGATGGTAATTCAGTAGTTATACAATTTTTTGGCTAGACCCTTGTATATCTCTTTCTGGGGAAAAAAAATAAGGATAGTCAGTAGAATCAGACACAGGGATTAAATGACATTGCCATATTCTTCCCATAAAAAAAGATTGTCATCATTTACATCATATCCTTTTCTAGTCTAGAGCATTCTCTGGATGTGTCAGTTACAAGTATACTTCAAGGATGGCTAAGGTCCTTAACATATGTACAGTAAATTGAAGAATTATTTACTCAGACCAAGTGAAAAAGAAAGACAAGCTGATTTAACATTAATTGACTACTCATCCTTTTCTGAACATTCTTTAGTACTATAACTAGCTTAATTTTAACTGTGTTAGCTTGTTCAGTTTTGGTCCTTTTTAATCTATGGGACAGAAAAGGAGGTCCAGTTTTAATCAGATGTTCCATAAAATTACACAACTCTGACTACAGTGTTCTCAATAATCCTTTTCAAATTCTCCTTCCATGATCACAATAAATCCTGTTTATAAATATAAGTAATTTCTCTTTGATGGTGTTTTTATTCTTTGGTTAATTGCAAATTAATGCATCTCAAGCCAAAATTGCAATCTTCACATAAGCATACACTACCCATTTATAAGTTTGAGCGATTCCTTCTGTACTATAAATCTCTATTAATTTAACTCAATCTGTCTTTCTGCTAAGAAGATATCAAAACAAAGCAACATGTCTGAGTCAAAACATAAGGGAGAGTGAGATGGACCATTTCACTGTCAATAGCAGAAAAAACTCTACTGGATCACATGAAAGGCCCACTAGACTAAGTTCCTGTCTCAAATAGCACCGAACAGTTTCCTCCCAGGCTTCCTTTTATTTAGTCCCTGATGATCAGGGACAAATATAAGAATTTGAAAGGGAAATGTGGCACTCATATCCAGGGAGAAGAATCTTTTTTAAATGTATCTTCTAACAGATGAGTAGGTGTATGAGTTGAACCCAGACAACAGCCAAATACCCAAGCAGTTTCTTGCTTACTTACCGCTCATATAGGATGGGGAGAAAACAGGAGAAAGGTGAGAAGATCATAAAAGTCAATTGAGTTTATTCAGTCCACAACTTAGGCTTCATCTGTTACAGAGGTTGCTCAGAACAGAAGACACGGTTTATTGTGTTGTCAAGAAGCAAAGCCAGCTCAGGCTGAGTCACTGCTGCACTTGCCCAGTTTCTTGTGAGGTTCAGCCTCTATTTGTTTAGGTGGTTCCTGCTATAGCACTTCCTATGCCATACAACTCTAACCATGGGTTACAACAGGTTAAATGTATAGCCATTACAATCTCCAGGCCTTGTTCCTTAGGACCAGTTTATAGAGTTATACTGCAACAACATCCACCCATTGTACCTGTACCAGCATGGATCCTCCATGGGCTTGCAGTCCCTCTGAGGGTCTGCCTGCTCCAGTATGGGCTTATTCACAGGCACCAGTCCCTTCAGGGGTGTTCCTGCTTCAGTTCATATTTGATTTCCTGCATGTCTGGTACAACAGTACAGGAATGGTAGCAATGTCAGGGACATACGCCAGTCCAGACAAATGGATATGTATCATTATCAAAATGTTACCAGGCATAACAAAGTAAGATGATAGGCAGTACAACAAACAGCCAAAACCAAAACCACACACTGACAATCAATGAAGGAGGGGGAGGATGTGCACTGGAACAGAGATTCCCCTTCAGCCCATGGTGACATGACAGGCTGTCTCCTTGCAGCCCATGAAGGACCACGGTAGAGCAGATACTGACCTGCAGTCTGTGGAGGACCATTGTGGAGCAGATGTGGACCTGTGGTCCATGGAGGATGCCATGCCAGGGAGGTGGCTGCACCTGAAGAAGGCTGTGACTCTGTGGGAAGCCTGCACTGGAGCAGTCTGTTCCTGAAAGTCTGCATATTGTAGGAGAGACTCATGGTCAGGCTGTCTCCTGTGGGAGGTACCCCATGCTGGAGGTGGGGAAGACTGTGAGTCCTCCCCTCTGAGGAGAGAGGAGTGGCAGAATTAACATGTGATGAACTGACCGCAACACCCATTCCTTGTCTGGGAGAAGGTAGAGAAATTGGAAAGTAGTCTGAGTGGGCAAAGGGGAGGGGCACAAGAAGTGTTTTTAAGTTCTGGTTTCATTTCTCATTGTCCTGATCTGATTTTATTGGTGAAAAATCAAATTGAATTGTTCCCCAAACTGAGTCTGTTTTGCCTGTGACCATAGTTGGTGAGTGATCTCNCACCTGAAGAAGGCTGTGACTCTGTGGGAAGCCTGCACTGGAGCAGTCTGTTCCTGAAAGTCTGCATATTGTAGGAGAGACTCATGGTCAGGCTGTCTCCTGTGGGAGGTACCCCATGCTGGAGGTGGGGAAGACTGTGAGTCCTCCCCTCTGAGGAGAGAGGAGTGGCAGAATTAACATGTGATGAACTGACCGCAACACCCATTCCTTGTCTGGGAGAAGGTAGAGAAATTGGAAAGTAGTCTGAGTGGGCAAAGGGGAGGGGCACAAGAAGTGTTTTTAAGTTCTGGTTTCATTTCTCATTGTCCTGATCTGATTTTATTGGTGAAAAATCAAATTGAATTGTTCCCCAAACTGAGTCTGTTTTGCCTGTGACCATAGTTGGTGAGTGATCTCTCCCTGTCCTTGCCTAAGCCATGAGCTTTTTGTTTTGTTTTCTCCTCCCCATCACAGTGTGGGGCGTGAGTGAGTGAGCTGCAGTGTGATTCTTTACTGCCAGCTGGGCTAAACCATGACAACAGGCTTTATTAAACCAGTAGGATGTGTGTGTGGACAGATATAACAGTGAGAAATACGGTAGAACAAATCAACACAGAAAAGGTGAGCTTCCCAGGTATGATAAAAGATCAAAAGGAAAACAAACAACTAGCTATGCAAGTATTTAGTGGGGAGATGCTAGCATGTGTCTAGAAAAGACCTAAGAGCAGTGGTTTTGATTGCCATGTATTTGGGAAAATGTGGGTGCTTAGCCAGTTTTGTGGGGTTTATTAATTTACTTTTTTGAGTCCTTCTTGAACTTTTTTGTGCAGAATAGGAGAATTTCAACTACTCCAAGATTTCCAAAGGTCTGATAACCCAGGGTGTAATAATCTACTTCGATGACCTGGTCTAGTGGCGTGAATGCAGACTGTCTGTGCAGGGCAAATAAATGTGGTTGGATTGGTTTTTTTCTGGACATGCACTGTGTGGCACAAAATCTTATCTCCATGTGTAACTCCCTGGACAGAACAATTCCAGTAGAGAAAAAACATGTTTTTCACTTGTGAATTGAAGTTATAATAATGCTGTCTGTCATACAGGATGCGTATGCCAGTACTTCACATATATTCAAAATATATTAGTAGATTTTTATTTGGTGAATTTTCTAAATTCTAGTTAAAAATCTAACAATAGCACAATCTATTCAATTAAATATCAGATATCCACAGCACAAATATCCACAGCACAAGCTGTTCAATCAAATATCCAACCAAATCCCCTTTCAAGGGGAAACAGTCTCAAACTGAAAGAGAGTAGATTTAGACTGGATATTAAGAAGTTCTTTACTGTGAGGGTGGTGAGGCACTGACATAGGTTACCCAGAGAGCTTGTGGCTGCCCCTTCCCTGGCAGTGTTCAAGGCCAGGTTGGATGGGGTTTGGAGCAACCTGGTCTAGTGGGAGGTGTCCCTGCCCATGGGTGTTCTTCAAAGTCCCTTCCAAGCCAAACCATTCTGTGCTTCTATAAAATATTTAATGCCAACACCTCAAGAAGTCCCTAAACTGCAGACTATTGAAAGTTTAGAAATTTCACCAGAGAAGTATCACTATCCTTGATTCATTTGTCTTTTCTTCCCTACTGTGCTCTGTCTGTTTGAGATGGAGTTCGGGTTTTTTTAATAGCAGGCTGTATGGTGGTGTTTTTTGGATTTGTAACTGAAACATTGTTGACAACACACCAATGTTTTGACTATTGCTGAGTAGTGCTTACCCAGCATCAAGGCTTTATCTTTTTCTCACTCTCCTACCTCCCCTTCTCCCCTCAGTGAGGAGGTTGGGGATGAGCAAGAAGCTGGGAGGGGGAACAGCCAAGACATTCGACCCAAACTGACCGAAGGGATATTGCATGTTGTATATCATGGTCAACAATAAAGGCTGAAAGAAAGTTTAACCATATGTGGTTATGATTCATGTCTTCCCAAGTAACCATTATGTATGTTAAGGCCCTGCTTTCCAGGAAGTGGCTAAACATCTGTGGGAAATAGCGAATAAATCCCTTCTTTGTTTTGCTTGCACATGCAGCTTTCGCTTCATTTATTAAACTGTTGTTCTTGATCCACAAGTCTTCTTGTCCCCCTTGTGTTTTCTTCCCTTCCCAAAGGATAGGGTAGCAACCAAATGGCTGTGTAGATATTTGACTATTGGCCAGGATCAACCCAACACAGGCCTTTTTTTTTTGTACAACATGGGACTTAAGGGGTTCGACATAATGCCAGATTTGATTGTTGTGTGTTGGACTGAATTTATAGCCGTTATAGCTGATTAGCCATTAGATGGCAGGATCCTGTGCTTGTCACAGGGCTCATTTACTTTGTTCTATATTAAAACCTGACCTTAGTATCTGCATAGTTTTTTCTCGCACACCCACCTCTTCCCTCCTCTGCAAGTCTTTCTGCAGTTTACTTTTCCCCTTCTTAAATATGTTAGTCTCAGAGGTGCATCGACTGTCACGTGTGGGCTCAGCTTTGGCTTCAGGAAGGTTCAGCTTTTGAGTCAGGGGAGCTTCCAGCAGCTTCTCACAGAAGCCACCGCTGTGGCCCCTTGCCTTCTACCAAAGTCCAACCACACAGACCCAACACTTTCCACCCCTTACCTCTGCGAATCACATATTCAGGAGTTAATAAAATCCACAGTCACCACACAATCTTCACAAACTTCACTCACATCAACAAAAAAAAAACCCACACCAAAATTAAAATAGCATCATAATACCTAGCAAAAATGGACAATTTACACACAATTCACCTCTTATCCCTTCACCATACTTACAATGACCAATATTGCCCATGATCATTCTTTTCTCTAACATTGTTCAGTCCATGTTTTGCCCATTACCTCTCCCAATTATTATCCTTATCTCAAATTCTTCAGGGCCCACATTGGGACCTAAAAAGGACTGTAGTTGTTTAGGCTTAGCTGACAACAAAGAACCACAAGGCTGCTTACTCACTCCTTCCGCCATGGTGGGACAGGGAGGACAATTGGAAATAAAAAGTAAAACTCATGAGTTGAGGTAAGGACAGTTTACTGGGACAACATGAGGTGCGAAGAAATAGTAATAACAGTAATGTTAATAAAAGAAAACATAGAGCTATTATTTCACAATACAAATGCTCACCATGTGGATCTGATGTCCACCACACTCCCGGGCTGTTGTTACCCCTTCCCTGGCCAACCCCCCAGTTTATATATTGAGAATGATGTCTGTTATGGTTTGATGGGACACAGGCAAAATTTTATGGTATTAGTGTGAGGACCCAGAGAGGGAGTAGAGTTTAGAAACCTGAATGGGGGGAGGTCCAAGGAGGGCAAAACAGAGGGATCCATATCCCCTCCTACTTCCTGCCAAACTCTATAAAAGCCAGGAAAACAGGAAGTTCCTCCCTTCTTTCCTGCTCTTTTCTTTCTTACCTCCTTGCTGCACAGAGACTTCCCAGAGAAAGAAAGAATCCTGTCCTTTGTCATCAGCTCACCACAAGCTCTGCAGAATCGAAATTCATCAGGTACTGGGAAGAGCTTTGAACCTTTTTCCCTGCATCAGCTTTGCCATGAGAGACTTTTCAGGAACTTATATCGCGATCATTGGAGTTGGGTTTTGTATATACTTGTATCACAGAATCACAGAATCACAGAATCACAGAATGTTAGGAGTTGGAAGGGNGAACCTCTTATGTTCCAACTTGCACCCGTTCCCTCTTGTCCTATCACTGGACATCACTGAGAAGAGCCTGTCTCCATCCTCCTGACACTCATCCTCTACATATCTATAAACATTAATGAGGTCACCCCTCAGTCTCTTCTCCAAGCTAAAGAGACCCAGCTCCTTCAGCCTCTGTTGGGTATATGGGTGTATCTTGTTCCTCTCCCCACCTGTTACTGTCCCTCCCCTTTTCATTAAACCTGTTCTAGTTTTAACTTCCAACATTTAAGTCTCTCTTCCTTATTCCACTTTTACCTCCCCTCGGGAGGCGGGTGGGGGGGAGTAACAGAGAGCAATTCTATTTCTTTGAGTTGTGGCACACCCTGACCGTTTAAACTGCGACAACATCATATAGTGCTGAATACCCCCTTGTCTAGTTCAGGTCATCTACCCTGGCTGTGTCCACTTCCAGCTTCCTGTGAAAATTAACTCTATCCTAGTTGAACCCAGGACACTTACGTACTCTGTCTTTTGCACACTTAGCATAAAAGCACACATTCATGTCATCAGTGCCCATATGACTTTAAGTATCCCTCAAAAAATCAACATAAGATCAGTCTCCCTCATCAAATTATAAGATTTGTATCCACAGCAATTTGAATGAAAAAGTTCAGAGAAAACTATCAAATAGTTTTGTAAAAGCCATTCTATAGTGGATATGTATGCAGTAGCAGATAATACAAGAGTATGATTTTATGCATTTTTTCACCATTTATAGAAGCAATGATTTTGATTTATATTCTTCTTCTCTCCACCTAAAACAACTGTACTTCAGTTCTACTGACATTTACTTTCATTTGTGTTGCAAGAAAAATGAAGGTTGCACTATGCTTGTTGTAATTCTATCCCTTGCTTATAACTTCAACAAATTTTACTAGTTGAGTGAAATTTTCATGCTTCTCTCTGCTTAAGGCTATATTAAATTTATTTAAATGTACCAGCAGACACAGCTCAACCATTTCCCAGAAAGAGGTCAGTGGAAAAAAAAATTGGTGAAACTACCTATTTAAGTCAGTTTAACACTACTAGCCACTTCATGACTTGCATTCTGCAGAGGATGAGCAAACAATAAAAATGTTATGTTTGCTATCTTGATAAAACTATACAGATTTGAAAAAACATTTGGAAAACAGAGAAATCTTTTTTCCAAGCTCAAGTGAGATTGGTATCTTTATTGCTTGCTATTCCCAAATCACTTCAACCAGGCACCTTGGTAGCCTCTTAATTACTAGCACGGGAGTCTTATGTAAAATACACTTTTATTTACTTTTATGTATTTTATTTTTTAAATACACTTGTATTTTATTTGCAATACTATCTATTTTGCAATATCTTCTGGTACAACCAAAACAGAACTGTCTTTTGTCACACAGAGCTATATGATGCTCTAGGATGAGCAGACCAAGCCTATGCTTGACTGTTCTATCTTCTATGACAGTTTTCCCAGAAATGTTGTACTGTTATGTCAGAGTCAAGGGTCAATCACAGGAACTTCAAGTAGCAGCATGCCCCTGGTTTCCAGTTTACACACATTAGTGAGTCAATTAACATCATATCTCTAGTTACTTATATCACAAAGAGGAGCAATAGAATGTAAGAATACATTCTTGCGTAAGACAAATCCAAGGCTGAGATGTGAACAGTGGGTATTACGTGGGCTTTTACTCTTCTGGGCTCCCTTGATTCCCTGAAACAAGGGAGTAGAAATGGTTAGCCAAATCATCCAAACTACAAAACTCAGGCCCCTGCTCTGGTAGTCTAAATGGATCACAACATATGCTTGCACTCTAGCAAGATTTAAGCAATTTATTTTTCCAGACAGATGGTGTTCACTATTGAGGAGGGTTACTATTCAGAATAATTTATTTTAGGTAACTTATTTTAGACCCCGTGCTCCTCCATTTTACATATTTCCAGTAGATAGTAGACACCATCTACACAACTCACATGCTTCTCCCTCCTCATTGCTGAGGAATCTGCTGTGTTTCACAGAAGGTAAATAAGCTGTAATTAAAAAATCTTTAGCTTGAGCAGTTGTTTGATGAGCTTGGTTGTTGTGAACTCACTCTCACCAACACCTGACTTACTCAGACAATAGGAAAAACAGCTTGGACTACGATGTTAACAAGAACACAACCTAGGGTTTTCTCAGAATAAACCTGAGTTTTACAATACAGACAGTGGTCATGGTCTATCCTGCACTCAGCAGTGTAGTTCTATATCGAAGGGGGGGGAACATTAAAAAAATATAAGATAAAAGCAAATTATGTATGGAATTTAGACTTTCCACATGCCAGTTAAAGTTGTCTTGTAGCAACATTTGAAGGACTAGAATACCTTTACTTCATTGCACATGCTTAAAAAGAAAATCCTGAAGACAAATGACAAAAAAATAATTTGTCTCCAGAGTTAAGTGACAGAACAGAAATTTCTCTTTTCCAAGTATTTAAAGTTCTTACTCTGAGGTCAGAGGTGGTTTACCTTCCCATGGTAAATAGCCAACAGATTAATATTCATAGCTCAAGTAGATTCTGCATGCACTTCTTGTGAAGAAGTTTCTGAACCACTAACAGAAGAGTCCTTGAAACTGTAGTCCCTAGATAACCATTAAGAAAGGAATAGCAAGTAATGTCAACACTTCCTGTTGCTTAAAAATGATGAAGCAAGTCTAGTTTTTCAGCCATTTTTGGCAGTGACATTTTATAAGCTGTACTCTGAAGAGTACTCTGGAGACAGTATAATAACCTTGATTTGTCATGTTTCTCCTGATAGCTTCTCTAACTGATAGTCACTTCCTTTCTATGGAGAAACCCTCCTAGACATTTCTAGTCTCTCATTTGCTAAATTTTGAGTGGGTAAACCAAAAAAATGTAACAAGCCTGTAGACATTATCTAATACATCCTACTGACTTCAGCAGTCACAAATAGTCCATGAGAACTGAGTCGCTCAAATACCGGTTAAGTTCCTCCTTCCCTAGGTGGAATTGGTTGCTTTCAAGCCTGGATTGAACTCCAGGTTTGAAGTTTAAGTCATTAGGCTTCATATGTATGGAATTCATTTGGAAGGGAACCCTTCTCCTTTGCTATTCTTGTAGAATTACTAATACTAGAGTCTGATCTGTAACTTCAGAGACTTATGAAAAGGCATAGCTCATACGACTTTCAGCTTCAAAAATCTTTCTTAATTGTTCCAGAACAACTCCTACCTGTCTCTGTGGCACACTGATAATAACTGCTGAACTGGAGCTGCAAGAAAGTGGCTGGGTATGCATATGACTATCGAGTTAGCTGAAATGTGCCAACTAACCTACTATATCTACCACTCCTGGATTAACTTTCATCTGGTTGAGTTTCATTCATCTTCTAGGACAGCCAATTCAATTCAGTGAGATTAATTATTTTGGAATACTAGTAATATAATGATTAAGCCTGCTCTTGTAGGCTAATTTAGATCAGCAGCACACATGTCCTGTAATTGTTGTTCCACTGTCATATTGCAAAGTCTGTTAAGGACTTATAGATATTTGTATACCTGAAACAACTTTTGTATTCAATCCCTAAAATACATGGCCAATTGGGATTTTTTTTATTTACACAAGGAATTAAGATATCTTCATTTACAAAAACTGTATTTATCAATAATTCATATTTCAGTTCTACCACAACACACAGCAACATTTATATCAATTATAAACAAGTTGTTCAGTCATATATTTTAATGTACATATTGAAACCTAATTAGCCTCTTAAGTCAAACTGATTATGTCTTTTTAAATGTTTGCTTTTCTTATTTGTTAAAAGTAAGGTTTTAAACACAAAATGTACTAAGCAGCATTTCATCTGAATCCTATCAAGCAAAGTTGTTGAAGCATGAGGTCTATATAACCAGTGAAGCAGAAGACCATGCTATTATATGGATAAATGCTCCAGAGTTACTGAAGCAACACAAAAACAATCATAGAAACATGGCTTTTGAAACCTCATAAGGAACTCATTTTGGAAAAAAGTTTGTGTGCATATAAATATATATACTTACATATTAATATACTCACACACAAAAAAATATCAGCCATTTGACATCAAAACTCCAGAACAGATACACATGACTTTGATTAAAAAAAAAAATTTCCCACTCACCTTCTTCCAAAACCAACAGAAAACATGCCAGAAATCAAAACTATTTAGCTATGAGACTTAAAAAAAAATAAAATAAATAAAATAAAACAATCCTTTCTTTGTTTTAGTGTTCTTTTTCACATGTTCAGACAAAGGACAAATAACAGTTCTCAACCTGTTTTGTCTCTGGAAACAGCATCACCTCGCAGTAGCTTTCAGCACCTACCATCTTACAAACTCCTCCAGGGTTCCAAAGGGGTCTCTGCTTGGACTGTAACACAACTAAAATCAGTCACCATTTGGGACTAGACTCTACCTCCCAGCCTACCCTTTAGATAGCCAGATTCATGCCCATACATGTAGGCCATTAGGGCATTCATTCTCCAGGTGTCTGAAGAGGACTATTGGGTACTTGGGCCTGGATGCCCTGGCTCCCAAACCCTCAGCAACTGCAGCCACCAACAAGTCTGTTGAGGAGGTGAGTGGTGCCAGGGCTGGGTCTCTTCCAGGTAGTGGACATAACTGACTGATCTTGAAAGCCTTTGTTTAAAAAGATAAATAATGGGAGTTTATATAAATCAGTACAGCTGAGTTCCATGGAGGACTGCACCCCACTCCCCGCATGGAGTGTGGGAGTGCAAGGCAGCACCAGCACCCAGAGCAGGGTAAGGTCAAATGCCAGAGAGAGACTGGTTGAGCAAAATTTTACTCTTCTTTATGCAATTCACCTGGTGATGCGGAAGACCATGCTTAGCAGTCTGCAGCCCTGACATCTTCTCAAATATAAGTGCTATTACATGCTACCCATATAAATAGCACCCTCTCAAGGCCTCCATTTATCCACTTAGTGCTTACTGTGTCCACCTCTCCACAGCTCTCTGCACCTATTTCCCTTCATAAACATTCATTTCCTCACCATCCTCATCACGGCCCTGCTAGCCTCCACCAGGGCAATGTTTGCTTCCCCTCCTCCCACTCACAGGGCCTCCACACACAATATGGGAGGGGTATGGCTCAGAAAGTCCACCCTGGGGCATATCCCCAACAGTAGACATCAGCACTCACCACCCCACCACACTGCTTACCCCAGGGGACAACATTTCACACCACCACAGCGGGTAGCCCTGCAGCTCCACCCTACACACACTGCCACCCTCACTCAGCAGACACACTAATATGGAGTGAAACCTGTGGGTCAACCACTGGGGCCACGATCCCACTTCACCCTCTCCCACCATCTCCTAGGGCACCCCAGCCTCCTCAACTGTTCCCCACCAGCACTGGCTGGCACCTTGCAGGATTGGGACCTCACAGGAGGCTGGCAGCTGTTGGTTGAGGCAGATCCCTTTTCTCCTGCATTTGTGCAGTACATGGAAATTTTTAATTTAAGCTTCTTGTGATCTCAGGGGGCAGCAGACTCTCCACAGCTGCAGGCAGCTAGCCCAAGTGTCAGTGACAGGGGCACTAGACTGTGGAGGCCATGGAGGCCATCTCTCACCTCAGCCCACAGTCTCTGCAGTGAAGGCAAAGGCTACCTTAGCACCAAGCCAGCATCTTTGATCCAGGATCAGAAGCTCACCACCTAATGAGTAGTTTTTTCCATGTTTGTAAGTGTTTTCCATGGCACAGTAAGATTAATGTGGAGCTCATTTGTTTCCAACTGCAAACATTTGTTCATTACCCTAGGCTGATCGGCAGGGTAAAGAACAAACATTTGCTGCATTGATGAAATGAAGCAATGAATAAATACCTTGGGACTAGCCAGTCTTAACATTTACAGTTGTTTTAGTTAACTTGAGTTAATTGCCAATTAATGCATGCCACTACACAACCAAAAATTCTAATCAGGATAATCCCAAAGTGAAGGCCTTCTATTTCTTATATTTTAATTATTTACTTGCTCAAAATTAACAAATTCAGACTATCAAGATACATGTGTAAAGGGATTCTTCAAAGAAGTAATCTCTTCAGTCCACAAGATGTTCCAGGACACAAAACATGGCACACATTTCTCACTCTGTGCAACATTGTCAGTCAGAGAAGCTGGAATGTTGGGGTTTTTCCTTCATTCAAAGACCATAATGAAATGTTTTTGTTACAGAAAACAATCCCACAACAATTTGTTTTCATAATAATAATAACCTAAAAGAGAAATTAAAGAAGAATTAAAGAATTAAACTAATACAAGCATTTTTTGCAAGACAGCAGCTGGCACCTCTAGACACAGACATATCTGCTGTATCACTAACTGCAACATGAGAACAACCAAACAAATGTACAGCAAAAGAAATATGCAATGGGAGGAGGTGCGCGATAAGATTTATAAATGTGAAGCTAAGCCTTGGGGCAATTTTCACAAGCAAGTAATAAACCACTCAAAGGGGTTGTTTTACAAAAACAGGACTGAATTTAAGTAATATAGTACGAATGTTCTGTTGTACTAACCTATTTTTTGAGTACATTAATTTCTAATGTGGTTTTTTTTGTACGGTTGTTTTTGCAGCAGCAGCCTAACCTGAAAGAGTAATTAGACTGGAGTGTTAAATTGGTCACTGCTGCCCTCTAGTGACTACACGGAACAAGAAAATGGAAGAGCGCATTCACTGCAAAAGTTTTCTTTGCTCTCAATATGTGAGTGATCAGTTAGGTATCACTGAACTATGATAGAATTTTATGAGAATGAAATCTTAGTTAATCTTAGACTTAAAATATTATATGAATAAACAAAATAACTGAATGTAAGTAAATAATTAAACATTTCTGTAAATGAAACGTAATAAATGATCACAGGTTACTGTCAGTATTTTGTGTTCCATTAAAATACAGCATGAACAGTAACTCAGAAAAGTTACAGCTGCAAATAAGAAAATTATATTACATGAAAACTAGTTCAATGAACAAATTGGTCTAATTTATCTAGGAAACAGTTTATGTATGTGACAGCGTTTACACTACAGTGGATTTTCACAATAAACAGTGTCAGACATCTCAATAAAAAACAGTAAAAGAGCATAAATCATAAATGTGCACCATTGCCTTCATTCCATAAATTGCACATGTGCAGGATTGTTTGTCATTTCAGGAGTAAATGAGTACTACAAGGTTTGTTAAAAATTCAGTTATTTTTTTACAACTTCTGTATTTTGTGGTAGACAAGAAGTTTGATAGTCCTTAATACTATAGTCCCAAATTTCCAATGTTTTGCAACCATGGTCTTTTGTTTAGCTTACAGATGTTAGCAATAATAGGACCTTGCCCATATTACAGATAATGCCAAAAATCATACCCTTCAATGCAGTTCCTTGAAGCAAAATCTTAAATCTATTTGTTTTACTAGCATAAACATCATAGTAAACTACTTCAGTAAAAGTCTTGGTTTTCATCCTTATAGGCAGCAGTCTGCTGGAGAACATGTAAGTCTACAGACATAAACCTTCATATAGACTTCACATCAGTTTGCAACAATATAATCAAATTACCACAGCTAGCAACATAATCACATAACTAGTGTATGTTTATTGCTGGGAAAGGGGTTGGGAAAGGGTTAATGAACTCTTAATGTTTCCTAGTGTAATCATTCTTGAGAAACTTAACCATTGTTTTTCCAAAAGATCTGTAGCATGAGATCACAGAATCACAGAA
>VZRW01006981.1:0-67727 GCA_013398125.1 Aegotheles bennettii
GATTCTGTGATTCTGTGAGTTCCGGATATCCATGGTTAATCCCAGGACTTCATCATCCCCTGGGATTTATAATTCCTGGGGTTTATCATCCTCTAGGTTATAATCCCAAAATCTCAATCACTATGGAAGTAGGATACTGCTGAGATTCAGTGTAGCAGGCAGAAAACTATAATAATATATGCAGCTCATTTCTCAGTATGCAGTGCGCCTCCTCACGCTGTCGTTGAGCCATGCAAAATGAACGGTTCCTCCAGCTTCCTAAACTAAACAGGAGTAGGGCACATGAAGTATGTTTAGTGGCACAGTCCTTGTCACTTTTAAGGCAACTATTGCTGTCATAGACATATGTTCAGGCTTCACCTTGGAATTGGGACAGTTCCCAAACTGCAGGACAGTGATCATCTTGATTTTGGGAAAGACAGTCTAGCTGCATGGATGTGAGCTGTGACATATTGCTTGTCCTCGGAGCTAAAGAACAGGCTTTAGCTCTTTTATTTATTTTTATTGTATTTATTTTTATTTTATCGCTCTCCACAACTACCTGAAAGGAGGTTGTATCAATGTGGATTTCGGTCTCTTTTCCCAAGTAACAAGAGATAGGATGAGAGGAAATGGCATCAAGTTGCACCAGGGGAGGTTTACAGTGGGTATTAGGAAGAATTTCTTCACCAAAAGGGTTGTCAGGCACTGGAGCAGGCTGCCCAGGGAAGTGATTGAGTCACCATCCCCGGAGGTATTTAAAAGACATGCAGGTGTGGTGCCTGGGGACATGGTTTAGTGGTGGACTTGGCAGTGTGCTAGGTTAACAGTTGGACTCGATGATCTTAAAGGTCTTTTCCAACCTAAATGATGATATGATTCTGATTCTATGATTCTATTTATTAGTCTTGAAATAGACATTGAGCAATTTTTTGTATCCTGTGTGGCACTTTAAAATTACAGATGCATATAAACATAGGCATCTCTATCTAAGTCATTGCTTAAATCATCACTGTATCAGCGAAGGTGATGCTGTCCTTGCTCAAATCCATAAAATCCATACTATATTCTTTATGAAATCTTCTAAAACAGGGATATTCTCCAAAACGTTGCATTTTTTCACATTGAAAACAGAAAACCATATATTGCCAGTGGAAGAATGAAGAAAGAAATGGCATTTATCTTATCTATTTTTGAAAGCAAGATGACTGACGTTATTCTACCACTAAGTGGAGGAAGAGGTTGAAGCGTAGCAATAAAACTTATCAAGAATACTGATAAAGGAATATTTGCTGAAATTTGCTAAAGTAGTAATCACAATAAAAGAGAAAAAAGCACCCTACAGATATACAGGGACAATCACCCAATTCAGTTCAATTCTAGAAATATTCCAACATTGCTGCAATTCACAGGGCAAAGGAGGAAAAAAATCTTCAAAAATCATTAGCACATATTTTAATCAGAAAATCAACAAAGGACTGTCTTCTCAGTGAAGTTCATATATGATTATGTCTCAGCTTCCTGGCACATACCTTTTCAGTTCATTGCTCTTAAAAGACCAGTGTCTCACAAAAAGCTTTCCTAAACATGCCGTCTTATAGCTTGAAACTGTTGTAAAAAAACCCAAGTCCTTAAATAAGGCTGGTGTACACATTTTTTAGGGCCCCCAATTTTCATGTCTACTTTATTATAAGACAGTGGAATTTAAAGCTGCAACATTTTTTTTCTATATCTCTACAGTTCTTATCTGGGAATCATGTCCATGAAGACCTATGTCCATGTGTATTGATGTGAAATTAATTAAAGAGGCAATATTATTGCCAGAATTATTTTTGTCTCTGCATCCATTATCCATCATGTTCAGAGGCACAGTAACATGGTAAATGGCAGAGAGCTGTCAGGCAGATACACATAATTGTACCTCTTTTATGCACAGCAAGCACAACTAACATTCTTTAAAACAAATGTAAAATAAAATATTTTCATGAAGGGTGAAAAATGCCTAAATTGATCATGTTTATCTGTACTGTGAGTACATACCACACTATGTTCTAGGTATTCATTCTGAGCATGCTTGCAACCTCTCATTTAAGCAGTCTTAGACATCTACTTTCCACAAGAATAATGCAAAATAAACCTTACATTTATCTCTAAAATTTAACTTGAGCACATTTCAGGGGGAGAGGGAGGGAATTAATTTCCGTTATTCTTCCTTTCTTTTTCTTTATCTAACAACTCTTAATATAAAATGTCTGAACAATGCAATGAGTAGATCTCTATGAATCCTGTATTCCCAGGGAGTTGTTCAGCCACTACGATGTACAACCCAAGCACCTTTGTGTTTGCTGTCCTAAATCCATGAATCTTGAATCCCTGGGTGCACAAGTGGCCCAGTTTCAATAGAGTAAGAACATTTTAGAAGGGTTCTTTTTTAGGTTAATTCTTTCCCTCTGTTTCTTGTTCAACATGAAGATTGATATACCATAGGCATTTTACCCTTCTTCACTTTTTGGTCTTTGATTACTAGAGAGCTGTCAGTGAGTAACAACTGTTTGAGTGCTAAAGCACTGACTCACAAGATTGAAATTCAAGCCCTTGCTCTGAAACAGACTTCCACATGTGGAAGAAGAAGTGTGTGCCTCAATTCTGAACTGTAAAATGGAAAACAGAAAAATCTTTAAAACCATGATGCATAATACAGTACATGACATAGTACATCGCAGAATATGAAAGGCAATAATATCCTATGGCAACAGCAGCTATATTCACACTGTAAATATAAATTAAGTCTAGTTAATCCTAGAGAAAGGGATGTATTTTTCACAGACGTGTCACAGATTCCAATCAACTCTAATACCAATTGACTATAAGTCACTTGTGATTCTTCTATTGGCATCAGTCTGCTTTAGGCTAAGCTCTTTCCCAACCTTGTGATATTTGGGCTTCTAGTATTGAATGTATTTCAATTAATTTTAAAAGATCACTGAGATTTTTTCAACAATAAATAATTCTATCTGCTTCTATAAACCCCTTTGTTTCCAACCCTTTAATTTTTGGCATAAAATACCTGCCAATCTCCCTACTCAGTACTGAAAGAAATGTAGAATGGAAAGTAAAATGAAATAGAAAAAAAGAAAATGATGATGCCAGTGAGAGCTGCAAAAACGCAGTATTGATAAAAACTCTCAGGATAGAAAGCCAGTGTGAAAGATGCGAAAAAAAAACAGAAAAAAAACTTGCTACCTGGAGTGGAAGTTGGATAGCACTTGAGTAGCTGCTAATCAAATATTCACTGTTAAGCAAAAGAAGAAACTTGCTGTAGAAAGAAAACTGAAGGCACATGAGAGAGAGAAAGGAAGCATGTTTGGAATAGGAAAAAGGGTCAAAGGAAGACAACACTGTACATACTAAAAGTCTCTGGGATATGACACATGGATGCGTGGTGAGTGAAATATTCCTTTAAAGCTCAGCTCCACCAGTTTTCACTGACTTCAACAAAGCTTCATATCATACCATGTCTCTACCTGTCATAAGATTCTTAGTTCCATCCCCCATTATTTTTTACCCTCTCTCAACTCAGCAAAGACATTGAAAGTTTTCTAGTTGCCTTGCCTCTCTTTCCATAGGTGCTTCCTTACAATCATGACACTTAAAATTCACTGTGAAGCTTCAAGTTTGTCAGTGTATTACAGAGTACAGTTTTGAGCCCCACTAAGGCCTCTAATCTTTTCCAAACCAACCCTGTTTCTCACGGGTAGAATAATACCTCGAGCTTCTTGAGCCAAGTTGTTCAGTGTAGCTGAGCTGCATTAGTTTTTAGGGCATGGACGGCTTTACCATGTCAGGGAGCAACGTATGCTACAGAAAAATGCCACCATTCACTGTGCCACTAGGTCATAAGTGCTCCTCTTTCTGAAGAGTCCAGTGAATTCAGATGTATTACTCAACTCCTTCCCACAGTGCTCCCAGTTCACATTCATCTCCAGTCCTGAGAGGTCCCAGCACTGCCCCACAGCAGAAACACACTCCTGCTCTTTCTTCACCTGCTATAAAAGCAGCTGAAAAGGTACGAGGCAGCCCCTGAGAGGCAGCCAGGGCTGGTGGGATGCTCAGAATTACTGTGTCAGTACAGCAGGACACCTGGGTCCAGGCTCATCAGCATCCTGTTACAGAGGACGTGCTGGTAAGGGAACATACACAGATTGTCAGATCGGTCCACAATGCTCCTTACATAGTCGGAGCTCTTTTTGTGGATTATAAGATAGACACACAGACAAGAATGTGTATAACAATGAGTACATTTGTATGTGCAATTATTTATGAAATATTTTCATTTCTAAAGAAAGAAAAGATACATTCAGATGGGCCCAAAATTCATTCTGTTCTCACATCGTTCTAAAACTTAACTACTAAGGCCAAGATTAAAGGTGTAAAGACTCACATAGTTTGGCAGCAAAAAATAGATTAAAATCACAGAATATGATGTATATTTTAATTTTATATGTGAATTTATATTTTACTTTAGGTGTGAGCAATGATATAATTACTTTTATTAAAGATAAAAATCAGTGCTGACAACTTTGTTCTTTATCTGTGTATTTTTAAAAGCTTTTAAAATACCACCATGATAAGATTCTCTTTTCACATGTCCTAATTCCTCTTACAGCTCTGAATATTGCTATCTCAAGATCTAGAAGGTTGAGATACATGTTTTTCTACAGATGGCATGAGAGAAAAATTAAGATGTGATGTAGAGAAAGATGTTAAGTAGTAACAGACTAATGGGGAACATTTTGTCCTACTTCTGAGGAGCACATCAGGAAGAGCTTGTTTTTATAGTGGATCTGAAGTATAAACACTAGCGCTATATGATTACTGTAAGCATTGCTCTGCACTAATCACTACCATATTATTGCGAGTTCTGCTGAGCAGTCTGTAAAAGATACATTGCATTCATTTTTTTGGCACTTATCTTGAAAATGAATCAGACGTACCAAAAGCTCTAGACAATAAATAATGATTGTACCTTTTAACATTCTTGATAAGTTTCAGAGATTTATTGGTTTTCATTTTAACTAGTTACCAAGAATCAAAACACTGACTAAATCTGCCAACAATCAAAACATTGACTAAATCTGTGTATGGATTTCTTCTAGCTAGCTCACAATAACTAAACAGTGGAAGTAAGAGATGTCTTTGATGCAAAGGCATCAAAACCTTGAAGCACCAATTTCTAATTCTGCAGCATTTATCTATTTTTGCCATAGTAAAGACCAAGCATTTTGAAGAATGATTTTTTAAAACTATATTCACAAATTTCTATTCAGATATTGATCCAATATCTATACAGAGTGACTGCAAACAAACCACGAGAAATCTATTTAAAATCTTCTTTTGCAAGCATACTACTTTCCTTCAGACTTGCTGTCTCAGCTTTAAGAAGTAAACTAAAAAATTCACAAAACCAAATATTAACTGTCCATCTAATTCTCCTCCTAGTAAGGAAGAAAAGAGAGAGAGAGAAAAAAAATTCAGCAACAAATCTTCAAGTAACACTTACTAGTCGTATTATTGAATATTCTACTGAGTAGTCCTCATTTAGTGTTTAGAGAGTTAAAAACATGCAAGCTATGCAAAATCAGTTCAGATACATCAAATAGGGATATGCTGTATATGTATGAATGATGGGTTGGGGGATCATGTAATCTGCTAAGTTTCTGGACATGCTAAATGTGAACTGGCTCTTCCAAAATATTTATGAAACAAATAATTACTGATCAAATCACTGTTTGCCACCTGAGAAAACTGGCCATTAGGAGTGAGCCCTGACTCTTTTGAAATCATTGAGTAGTCAGCCATTTGCTTCAAGAGATCAGCATTTTACTCTGGATTAACCCTGGTTTAAAATCAATTTTATTTCCACCAAGTTGATTTTCAAAATGGGGAAAGAAACCTGATCATTCTCCTAGTAAAGCATTCAGGGTCCCTTGTGTTCTGTGTATAGTCTTTTTTTTTGCTATTTATGGATTTGAATTTTGCAAAAGATAGGTAAGGAAAGGGTTTCCACCAGGATACAAGTAGTTCATTCTCTGTCAAGCTCTGTTCAGAATTTTGCACAGGATCCCCCACAAGCTCAACATTTGACAGAAAGCTCACCACAGCCACCTGTGGTATTCTCAATACTGTTTCTAGACAATCTAGTCATTTTGTTACAATGCCTTTTTCATCTATACCAGTTTTTCCTTAAACAATCAAGCAAGACAGAAAAATATTTCTGGGTTGTTTTTCCCCCTCCCCTCTCCTTAACTGAGGAAAATATCCTTCACTGTTTCAGAAATCTACAAGAGAAATCTTTTACAAGGCTCCAGTATAAATCTGAAAGCATAAATACTGGCATATATCTGTATTTTTATACACTTCTATCTATATTCTATGTAGATATTCAATTATATATATATGCATGCATATATTTCTTTTCAAGCATGTAAGGAACAGGATTTCATTTCATTGTTCAAATAACATATACTAGCTTCAACAGCCATCAAGTTCCTCTGGCCTTTAGCCAACTACAGGCGAAAGTTTATTTGTATCAGCAACTGCAGCAGCCTAAGTGAAGGGCACCCTTGGGGTCTGGCTTGTGTAAGTAGGGCTGTTGGTGATGATGGCACAGCAGGGCCTGCTCTTGTGGGCAGAAGATGCTTCTGGGTTCTTTCCCACGAGCTGCCATAGGCTGCCGGGTGGCCAGTCAGTATAATGAAGGAGTCACTTTCCCACTTATGTTTTATGTATGCTTGTACTCCCTTAAACGTTTTTCACCACTTCAAAAACACTATCTGTGGGAAGATTGTTCCTCTAACACAGGAAGAAAGCTCTCCCTCCCCAAACTGGGAGTGTTAGGGATATATGCTGAGTGTGTGTGTGTGTATAACATCCAGCCTCTTAAATTTTAATCAAGCTCATACATAAGTTTCTCTGGTGATGTCGGAAATACAAAGCCTGCACACACACCTCCCAGCAAATGAAATGTGTCAGCAAGTCCTGTA
Organism: Aegotheles bennettii; assembly: GCA_013398125.1. Lineage (NCBI taxonomy): Eukaryota > Metazoa > Chordata > Aves > Caprimulgiformes > Aegothelidae > Aegotheles > Aegotheles bennettii. The sequence continues at coordinate 7,023 of VZRW01006981.1, forward strand.
ATCAATAACAATATAATATTCCTTCCTAAATAATGGTACAGCAGCAGAAGTGTGTAAGACAGTGATGAATTATTCAGCAGGTCTGCTTTGCTGCTACATTGCTCCTTCCATGCTTTAAGCTTTCCTACAGCCGAAACACCTGGCACAGCACTCTCTGACTTCATCTTCTTAATACCTAAATCTCTTTCTTCCTCATACAAAAATTAAGTCACCTAAGTGCCTAAAACTTTAAACAGTCTTCAATAGCAAAATTGCATGGTCTCAAAGTTTTAAAGTACCTTATTTCTAGTTGATAGATTCACATGGAGATTTGCTATGTATGTTAGCAGGCATCTGCATATTAAATATTTTTAAAAGTAAATGGTTCAAACTATGGAGAATTTCATTCACTAAAGGGTGTATGACATTCTGGACGAAGTATTCATTAAAAGACACAAGGCAGACGCATTCAACTGGTTGAAATGAAAGTCCATGTTATGAAATGTGTATTTATATTGAGCAGTATGCTACTTCCATGGAGCTAGAGATGGTGTAAGACACTGTTTGGCATTAGCTACAACAGAGTACATACTAATCCAGTTTTGTAAAATAAAATGATGCTAGATAATTTCAGTCAGCTAATGCTCTAAAAATGCATGTAAGTTTTAAGTATATGTCTTGCAGCATGTAATTGAACAGAGATGACCTTCATACACTAAACAAGTGTTACAGAAGTTAAGTTATACATGGAAGACTATGGTTCACAGAAGGAAGGCAATTTCTGCAAGATGAACAGGAAAAAAAAAAAAGGTGAATTTTTTTTTTCGATCTCAAAGAAAAGTTAATACATTTTATTTCTGTTGTGTTTGTTTAAGCTATTCTGGAAATTATTTAAATCTCTCTAGGTAGCGAAACATTTGTATCTAGAGATGTTCATCCAATCTGTCATTCTGCTAGACATGGTGAGATACCTCTTAAAGTATTTCATGTTATGTGTGCAGCTCACTTTTAAATGCCACAAGCAATACAAATCCGTCATCTCTCCTTGGGAAGCTGCCTGATTCTGTAATACAGTTTACCACTAAGTAGTTTCTCTGATACTCAAGTTATATTTCTCCTGCTTGATTCATGTTATACTTCCCACTACTTTGTATTAACTCCCTATGCCCCTGCCATCAAATGAAGGAGGTCTGACTCCTACGTGTACTAACTGCTAACTGCTCTGAATGGAGCAGCAAGAAATAAATAACCCCCCACCTCAGAAGGTCACCTCTGTGATCTACCCGCCACCACGCAATTTCTTCAACACTCGCTGCTGTCCACTGTCAGAAGCAGGACCTTTGCTGTGACCCCAGAAGGCTATTCTCCTCTTTTAGGAGACACTGCTGGATTGTTACTGAAATACCTCAGCCCTCGTGGAGGAATACGATGTTTTAAAACTGGCAGCACATTAACTCTTGAGCTCTTGCATAAGAAAGGTTTGCAACAACAGTTTCACACACAGCCAAAACTGTTCGGTGCCACATGTCTCAAGCTTGTGGTGCAGCCGTCAAACAGCAGTGCTTCCGAGGAATAGAAAGAATGCACATGGAGTAAGGTCATGAGGTTTTGACCCGGATTTCAGTCAGCAGGAGACTGCATCAGAAAATAAAAACTAGACAAACCTCAGTGCCCTTGACGAAAAGACTACAGGTCTGAGTGAATGAGAAAAATAAGGTGCAACCTTGTCTTTGCACCGCTCTGCGTGTAGCAGGAGGATGGAAACTGTGCATTCGTTTGTCTGCAGCACTCTCTGTGATAATGCATTCAGAAAAAACATCTCCTATGTTAAACAAACTGCTGCTGGGAGCAGAGAAAACAGGTATCTGACTCATGACCACTGAAACAGAAAATCTTTGTTAAACAAGCCATTAAATTTTAATAGCAAAGTTTGAGAAAGTTGGCTGGGAAATCTATGCAAAAATACTTAGCAAAAATAATTATGCACAAACCATATTTTCCTACCAGAATACTTTCTTGTCTCCCTGATTCCAGAAGTTGAGACATGACCTGTCTAGTCACTGTAATCATTAGAATATGTTGACAAAGAAGCAATTTTCTTAGAATGGTTTTATTAACTTTGGCAAATGAAAATTAAATTAACTGCAAGTTTTCACAAATGCAGTTACTCTAGCCACTCTAGAACATGAAGGAGAAACAAAATGCATTAAATATAAATAAGTACATGAAGATCATAATTGTCCCTCCCTGTATCAAAGTGAATGAGCAAATAATATCAGTTCATTTTCCATAAAACTTACATATCATCAGGACAAAATAAAATTCTTGTTTCTGTTATATAGGGAAGCATAATTTACTAAGGGAAACAATGACAAGACCACATATGAAAATACATCGTAAACTGTTATCTACAATTCTTCAATGAAATGCTAAATCAAGCTATATAATCTCAGGTGACAATTCAGATCTATTGCAACTATCATCTGTGTTTATCCAAACACTTCTAATCTTAAATCATCACAACTATTACTTGACTCCTTCAAGTTCCAGTGGAATTTGTATATTAAATAGGCCTCATAAAACAAAGTTAAAATCCGCCAAATGAAAATGGTTCAACAATGAAATGATCTAATCTTATTTTGGAGGGTTTTTGACAATAGCTGCAATAGCTCTTTGTAACTATCCTATTTGCACTACTGCATCTTCACAGAAAAGATCTAATATGTTTTATTTTCTTCTATTATTGAATTTATTAGAATTATTCAATTGAAAGCTTCCCTATCTCAAATTTACCAATGATAGTTTTTCCTGTGAAACTTTTACAGGAATTTTCATTAGTACAGATGTAACTAAAGCAACAGATGTTAATGTCCAATATTTCCCAGATACTAATGGTTGGCCAGTACTGCTGATGAACAGAAGCCAAACTTCAAATTACCTTCTTCAGATGGACAACCAGTTAAATCTAGTTCTCATTCCCACCCTTGACTCAGGCAGTTCCTATTAACATCAAAAGAATTTGCTTAAAAAACAAAGAGCATTTACAGGAAAAAAAACCCTTGTGAAGTGGACATATGAGGGAACCAATAAATTGCAATGCATCCTACTACATGAAGGAGACCTTGTAATTGGTGTCCAGACAGAGAGCATCTTGAGATGGAAATGTGTTGGGTGGGAAGCTTTATTAGGAACAGAGAAGCCAATCAAGATTTAAAATCATATTTCTAAAACTGACATACAAAACTAGCTGAGAACTTTAAATAGCAAGGAAAAAAAAACAAAAACCAAACAAACCCAAACCGAAACAAACATGACAAAAAGATGAAAATGTCTGCTCCCTCCTAAATTAACTGTTAAGGGTTTCCAGTGTGGAGGCCCTGCACTTCTCTTTCCAGTTCCTTGGTAGTTAGGCAAGACTTTCTTCAAACAGGTATCACACTAAGTATAAACATTTCTAATAAAATTATAGTTTCGTTACTGGGTTCTAGAAATTATGTGACATACAACCCCAGCTTCAGCAGAGTTCAAAGCTTTTCTCTATGCACATAACTGAGACACCTGTCCTAATGACAAACAAAAAGTCTGTGAGAGGTGTGTGTGTTTGGGTTTTCTTAATGATCTTATTTGATAAGTAACTTAATAGGCTTAAGGAGGCATGTGTTCATTTTCTACCATAGCTACAAATTTCTAATGTTATCTTGGCCAAATCATTTATTTCGGCATGTTTGCCAATTCAGAGGAAAGGACAAAAAGGACACAACAACTCTGTATTTCACAGAAGATAGGGACAATAGCTAAATTCACACTGTCGTGCTGAGACAGTACAGTGATAAGGTTAGCAACAGACTAACCACATTTCTGATCTCACCAAGATGGCACATCCATCCTCACCAACATGTAGTAGTTCAGCCTCTGGAAAGTCCTTTCTTGAGACAAAGATCTAGGCGATACAGTCTCTTTCTTACACAGTAGTAAGTGAACCCAGAAGTCCAGTGCTACACAGGAAACTACTTTGTCCTGAGATTAATTTAAAAAACAATAAAATTATGAAATTAATTATGAAAATTCTATTTTCCCTGAGCAAATCTTTTTAACGTCAGGCAGAAAAGAATAAAACCTGAAAATCTATGTAAAACACGTGTTTGTCCTTTTATATACTTTGAAATACGTTTCTTCAAGCTGTATTAAACTCTTCTTTAGCTATGAGCACTCACTCATAGACACTCAGACTCTTTAAAGCACATATTTTAAAAAGACAACTGTAGATATTGTCTGTGTACACCATTTCTAAATTGCAGCATTCATTAAAAGAAAAAAACCACAATTGAATTAGTTTTAAAATAATTTTCTTTTTCACTATAATGTTTTCATAGTAAGCAATAATTTTAATTGTATATTTCATCTGACATGGTGTACAAATATATTTAATGCAATATTTTTTTGCAGCAGTTCACATCACTGACGTTCCTAAAGAGAAAAACAATTCCTGAAATTTATACCATTAACTAGAGAAGAAACAAGGTATATGAACAACTTCGGATGCAGTTCAGCCCACTCAGAAACATTTCAAAAGCTCTTTCTGGTTCACTTCATAAAGCTTCTGCCTCTGGTCCACAGGACTTCTGCTTCAGAAGTCTTCAAGTAAGATGCATGACGCACACACAGAAAGAGACATGACTCTTTGTATAAAGGGCTGTATTTTACAGCATCTGCAAAACAAGATTTTAACATAGTGTGGAGCCTTTTGGCAGTACTGCAGTAAAAATCTACATTCACCATCCAACTATGGGTAAGATTCATCTTGCACAATGTTATGACAAGATGTTTATGTTATAAGTTGCAGTAGTCACTAAACTTCCCTGTATAGCAAAAAAAAAAAACCAGGAATCTCTGAAAAATGATTCACCTCATTTACTTTGTCTGCTTGGTTTAGGGTGGATGATGCTTTGGAGGTGCCTCTGTCCATTGACTGAATAGTGAATCAGTGACCACTATGTTATTAATGTAGGCAACTCCATGAATTAGAATAGTTCTGAGCCAGCATCTGTACACTGTACCTCCCCAGGCAAAGAGGAAAAATTCTCCCCATCTCACATTTTCATTATTGAAACACTATCCCCCCTTGACTAAACAACTGCACTTCTGACACACTAGCGGTCATACAAAATACGTATACAAAAGATAATTGTCTTGGTCTGATGCTTTCATCATATTCCTTGCTTTATGATGCTTCTAAAGGTTGTGTCATCTGTATTATTTACTTTGCTATATATTTCTTTTTAATATTTGAGAACTTTCACAGCTGAACATCTACTTTTCCATGAATTTTTCTTCCATACTGAGAGGTATGCCTCTGATGAGCCCGTGAACTCAGCTTCTGTCTTCTGTTCACTTTCAAACAAATACCTCTCTGTATGTGTATCAAGCTTGTTGAAATGTCTCCTGGCTACCCACTTAAAAAGCTAATTAATTCTTTCTTAAATTTTCACTTATAATTGCTTTTTACCATAAAATAACTCTTTGCTTTTCTGTATTCCACTGTCCAGATTTTAGTTCTGTATTATATATGTGTTAGGGCAGGATCTTTTTGATCTCTGTACAGAGAACCCACACAATGGATTCTTGTTTCTAGGTGTTAATAGTGAAAAAAAAAACAGACAATAGAAAAACCAACTTGAAAAATTAGTATTCTTTCCTAAGAGTCTCACATCTTCTTTTTAGCAGAGCCTGTTGTGATAGTATGAGGGGTAGTGGTTTTAAACTGAAGGAGGGTAGATTTAGGTTAGACATAAAGAAGAAGTTTTTCACCATGAGGGTGGTGAAACACTGGAACACCAAGAGTGGTGGGGGATTCCCTGTCCCTGGAAACGTTCAAGGTCAGGTTGGATAGGGCCCTGAGTAATCTGGTCTAGTGGAGGTTGTCCCTGTGCATGGCAGGGGGCTGGACTAGATGACCTTTAAGGTCCTTTCCAACTCAAGCTGTTCTGTGATTCTGTGATTCCTTTACAAATGGAAACGGTACAGCTCTTTTTCTGAATTTGCCTAGCCTTCTTTTTTTATCACAGTTTAACACTGAAGAGCTCTATGAATTGTTTTTGATAGATACATAAATTTACTATATTACAGATTGAAAAAAGGGTGTCCAGCTTTGTCATATATAATTGAATAAAACCATCTTAATTTTGGTACTTGCACTGGTGCCTCAGCAGAATGTTCTTCTTGTTCCCTGTTAGAACAATAAATATAGAACAAGGAGTTTAACAGTATTCTTTTTTAGACCAAACTGATAGGGTGAAGTAATTGCTTTTGGTGCTCACAATATCTGTAGCTAGATGAATTTACAAGGAAAGCACTTTAGACTTGGAGCAAAATTATGAATATGTATCAGACTCCCACATTACATTTATTGTCTCCAATACACAAAAATCAACTTTGACATAACATGAAGAGAGAATAACTAACAAACTATTTCCTGAAGAAGAAAACTATTATTTAAAGTGACAGCCTCACCCCTCTTTTCCTCCACATAAAGGACAAGGGTCTAAAACAATCATCTATCCTTTTTCACTTCTCTCCGTAGCCTGTTCACAAGGAGATTGCCATTAGGCATAGCACTGCTGACACCAACATTTTCATATGATAATTCTGATGACAGCTATTAATGGACTATCAATAAGAGACTTACAATACTAAACATGCATTAAGGAGCTACTGCTTTCTAGCTGTCTGGAATTTCCCTGAAAGAATCAGCGGAACTGGCAGAAATCCTAGTTCGCCATCACGTACAAACCAAAACAATTTGCATTCATTTAAAGCAGCAAGAAATAAGGCTTTCTTGATGCTAATCAGGGGAAAAAATACTGTTTAAAAGCAGGCTAATCTTCAGATTAATAAATAGATTAAGTTCATACATTATAAAGAAGATGACTGAAACCTGAATAAGTGGATGAATATATAGCAACTGATAATAAAACTTAAAAATAAAACAAATATTGCTGAAGGTCTGCAAACCAATAAACTAAATATGATGGACTCTCACTGTGGGGTATCACTTACTGTCTGACAGTATTGGACAAGTCTTTTGCACATTAGTTACAACCCATGACAGAAATGTTATTCCCCCAGATTTTTCTTAATGTGGAATATATGATTTAGAAATCATTGAAATACATAACGCCACTACTTAATTTCCAGATGATATCACTTTATGGCACTGCTCTACTATAGTAACATAGATTCAGAAGGCTGATATAAAATGCTTGCGGGAAAATAATAATATAAAATACTTAAGGAAACAAAGAACCGGAAGAAGTACAAACAGATGAAAAGAATTTCATGTACATTTTGGAAAACACACAATAGTAAATAATGCAAAACTAAGAAATTGTACAGAGAACCACAGAAGAGACATCCTAAGCCATATCAAAGCTATGTTTTTATGCAGTGTACTTGGAAATTGTACTCTATTCAAACTGCATGCCAAAAAATAACAGGCACAATGAGACAACTCTTGTCGAAGCCTATTCTTAAAAATATAAGCTTATCATATTCTAAAAATTCTTAATTTTTGAGTGAGTTTCTTTTTTATTTTGTTTCAAATTTTGCAAGTTTGGGAAAGTGTTGTTTCCACATGCAAGACGCTTTGTATTTGCATCTGTAAGGAGAGACTAATTAGGAAAATTAAAAGACTGGTATTTTCATGTGCATCTAAATACCTCTCATAAAATCCTGTCTGAGTTTTATTTTAATTTGTAAAGGAAACAGCTTAGATTGTTGCTGGGAAATTAATCCTTGCTTTCACTTCTTGTTTTAGCCCCTCAAACAGAAAGTTAACTTCTGAAAGGTTAATTTTTACTATAATTGCTATAAAGAGGCTGCCCTGTAAAAGAGGCTTGTTTCCTATTCATACAATGGCTTTATCAGAGAGCTTACTGTCCAGCCATTGAAATGTTCATGTCAATGTCAAGTTGAAATACCATCACACTTATGCCAAGTTAACAAGAAAGAGTGTTGAGGCACTTACTGGGGCTAAGAGTCCTACTTTTCTCTCTTTTACAAGCTGTTTCTGAGCCAGCTTCATGTTTGATACAAGCCAAAATTGTTGGGAAACAAAATGTATGATGACTTTGCTGCCATATAAGGAAAAGCACTGTAAGCAACCATCTCTAATTCCCACTAGATAGTAGTAAAATCTGCAGAGAAGGATCTTTTATATCTTTCGTAACCACCATTAGTCACTTAACTGCATGTATTCTTTTCCCCTTACCAATCAGTGAGGATGACAGATCTTGTCAGACTTTAAGACAGTCAGCTTTGTTGCTGTCACACTCCCTTCTTTATAGGCTAAACATGGGACAGAGAGAACCTGGCCATTTTGTAGAACAGTCTTTCCCTCTTAGGAAGTGGAGATCTCACAGTGATGGTCCAGAGCAGTAGATCTGACCTCTTGTGCATCAAGATGAAATGGCATGATGCCACCAGGTCTGTTTTGGGAATACAGCTATTGTCTTGGCAGCAGAGTACTGTCTTTTGTTTTTTGGGGGAGAGGACTAGAAGCTGAGTGTACTTTGGCACGTTCTAGAATGGGAAAAATCCTAATTCACTAGGCATGAGATCATTGCAAGGCTATCACTCCCAGGTGCTAGTATTTGCAGACACTGCAGTAATTCTGACTTCACAGGTCCAACCCATGCCATCTTATGAAATCAGTCTACAGAATAATGAATTACCTTCTTCCTTACTGAACTGGATCCAGGATGGAGCAGACTGTACAGGAAACTATCACTTTAAAAAAAAATAATCCATCCAAGGTACATTTCTAGGATGATGTCAACTAAGAGATACTACATTATCTGGAGAATGTCTAAGAGAGACAGCAGAAGTCAAATAGATATTGCTTTTCATCCAGGAGTTCTGGCCATTAAATTCTCATACTAAGGAGTTATATGGATGGTTGGATGGATGCAGGTATGACAGTAGGAATGATGCTATAAGCTGTTTCTTCTGTATGTTATACATCAACAGAGAACTGGATGGATTTTTTTTAATCAATTGACACCAGAAAGTTTCAGAGTTCCAATGAGACTCCTTTGAAAAATATCATATGTCTTTCCTGTCATTACAAACCAAAACTGTCTGTTAAACAATTTTTAAAGAAAAAAACAAAGAGGACAAAAGTCCTCTTTTTCATATCCAATCAAGAATCTATTACACCAGTGGTCAGTGAGGTCCACAGAGAGAGAAAACATTTGGTAACTAGGAATTTACGGTATTTATTACACAGATAAGAAAGGGAATCTTTTTCAGTCATGTTCATCTCAAACTTTGCAAACATCTGTTTACAAGGACTACGATGCCCAGGAGCAAAGAAGTCAGAGTGGAGAGTCTAACAGCTTGTGTTTCATATAGAATGTGTAGCCCTGTCAGTCTTCTCACTGAGGGATCCCTAGAGAGATCTAGAAAAAAGATTTGTAAAAGTCACTTTCCCTGGACAAAGCATGAGGTGTTGAACCCATGTATTTCTAATGTATTTGTCATTAAAATATAAGGAATTTCATCCAAGCTTGAAGGAAAGCAACCCTGCAATGCTTAGATGAATGTGGATTGAGTTGTGAAACTATTTTTCACGTTAGATGTGTTAAAAATTGAAATGTCTTTCCTAAATGAAGGAAGATTTGCTTTCCTGAACTAAAACTTCAACTCAAGAGAAACTACTCTACTATGGTGAAATAGATTAATTGAAGAATGATTTTTCTTACTTTTTTTTTCTTTAGAGAAACAAGAGAAAACTTTGTGAAATAAAGAAAAGGCAGAACAAAAAACTTGCATGCAATTTGCACAATAAGGACTTTCTCTATTAAGCTGAATAAATAAAGCAAGCAATTTTAAGAAAGAAATCTTTCTTACCAATTAGACAGATAGTTTTTAACCCCAGAGAATTAATTTGCCCAAATCTGTATTGCATGCCTGTCATCAGACAACACAACTTCTCAGTAAAGTGAGAGAAGTTTACACATGTTTAAAATACACATACGTCTGTATTCTGAAAATGCATCAGGTATTTCTAAGTTTACAGTTTATATAACGTGATGATTTTTTAATTTCAAATAGCTAATTTCCATTCATTCTTAAAGCACAGCTACAACATTGAATTTTATCAGAAACATATCTACACATACACATTAAATGTACACATTGACACAAATAGCATTTATTTGTGTGTTAGTATGTATTCTGAGCATCAGAAAAAGTAACAGAAGCTCTGGTGTCAAATGACAGAACTGCAAGCACACACAGTGCATTGTGCTGTGGCTAATACATACCCAGTTCAGACTTCCAGATCACTCCTTCATGCAAGTCTCTGTGTATGAATGAGAGCGGAGAGTTGGTGGTCTGCTGGTAGAAGGACTCGTTCTAATACAATTTCAGAGAAGAGTGGCTATTTCACGGGAATCTGACTCATTAAGGAGCTATGGTTCACTTAGATTGCTGTGTACATGGTATGCTGTACTGGAAGTAATGAGGAAAGAAGAGAGATGCTGTGGTCGTGACACTCCATGTACTAAATGTGACCTATTTGTCCTTTAAAGTTCAGATTTCAGGTGAACTGTGAATGTCAGATTACTAAGTGAAATTATGCTCATCAGTCCTTTTGCTTTAGGTATCTTACTTCCCCAAAGGACCTCAGAAAAATATTTGCCCTGTCTCAACCTCTCCTTCTGTTCAGCAAAGATCCATTTAAAAGGTATCTGTATCACAGCTGCAGTCCAATGTCAGCCAAAAAAAAAGTACAAAAAGTTCTGCTGAGCTGCAACTCACTGCACTGAGCTGAACAAAAGCTTCCTTCCTGAAGAACTGCAAAGGCTCTATGTCTGACAAAAGCTTGCTTTCTTTCCTAGCTCTTTAGGATTCAGCATCATGACTTCAGGGATAGCTGTAGACATGCAGAGGTTATGTGGAGATTTCTGAGATCTGAGATTCAGTTCCTGTTATATTTTGTAAATCACTTTTACTTTCAAGCAGAGAAGTCAACCTGCTGAGATAAACCTTTCTGGAGAGAGTTATCTTCAGAACTGTCATGTCACTCTGGAGTTGTGTTCATTAAGCACCCTATCACTTTCCGTAGAGATTCACAAATTAATTTCAGGTATTATACTAATGCAATTTTAAACATGGATTTAACAATTATTATCATTTGATCGGGCCTCTGCAAACACTGTGGGCTCATTCCCAACAAATGCTGGTGCTTGCAAGCTCCTTCCTTGATCTCTTCATAGTAAACATAGTGGGAAAAATCTACAATTCTCAAGACCAGTAAGTGCTACTGTTAGGAATGATTTTTTTGCTTCATTTTAAACACTGGGGATATCTCTCACTGTAATGTTGATTCATGTGAAAGAATAAACATCTATTTGTTCTTTTTTCAGCACCTTAAGTAATGTAAAGCAAAATAATTTGAAAAACTTGCTCATTTTAAACTTGTGTTAAGAGGCTAAACTATACTAGCTGCAATTTTAACCACAGAATATACTCACAATTTTTTGACTTTATGTGGTACGTGAATTTAGGCATATTTGAAAGAAAAAGGTCATAAAAATGGGTCATAAGAAACTGAATGTTGCCCAGATGTAGCAAGATGGCTCTTTTCACAGAATTATTTGGAGGAAACAATATTGAGCACTCATACTAGAAAAGAAATACGCCAGGCAGAAATAGAGTTCTGCTGTAAAGATTAATGTGGTGCAAATAAAAGGTTATTGTTTAAGCTAAGCAAATCTATCTTAGCCACATATCATAAATAGCCCCACATTTACTCTAATATCCAATTTTCATTCCCATTGAAACAATTTCAAAGTTAAAAAATGCAGTTCAAAATTTACAGCACAAAAGACAGACGAGTTATTCTTCAATCCCATTAGCATGGAGTCAGACTTAAAGCAGCTCATATTTAGCACGTGTTGTATTTTTCCCCACTGAGTTTATAACATTAGGTCAATTTATTTTCTTAAGTGCACATGATCTGTTGAAGTGTCTTGCAAGTACTTCCACCACATTAAAAAAATGCCAAGGAAAGCATTTATGTACATAACTGAGGTCTCTTACATTTGATTTCTTTTTCTGTATCTGAACAACTACCAGGAGAAAGCATGCTTCACTCCTTATCTTGTGAGAAGGCCAGCAAAGTGTAATTACAGCCGGTGGATCACTAGTAACAACCCTGACACTGAACCTCTGGGGAAAGGATGCTCATGCAGATGTAGCTCAAGTGGTGAGATCAAGGGTAAGGCAGCCTTGCCCAACAGCATTGTGCTGCCCGTAACTCATACAGTCCCTGGGTGGCAAAAGGTGCACCCAAGCTCTGTGGCTCTGACTGTTGTAGCACTGCAAAGAAAGTTTTGCTTTCCAGTGAAATGACAGCTTCTGTTAATTCCCAGTGATAGCCTAGCTTTCAATAAACAGCAACATATTTTCTGAGATGTTTAAAGTATTTAAATTCTTGCTCATTGGGCTTTGTACTAGGAATACTGATACAATACCAGATGCATGAAACAATTTGTCATACATAAAATGTTGGACATTATATTTACCATTCTATTACTAAGTTTTCAGCTTGAAAATTATAGGACTTGTGTAAGTACAGTAATACTGTTTTGAAGAAGAAAATGCTTTTGAAAATATTCCAGGCAATTTATTTCTATGAGGTAAAATAAATAAAACAAGCAAACAAACAAACAAATCCTTTAAACTGTACCAAGCATGAAATTGAAAAAAAATGTTAGAATTAAACTGTCACCGGATGACTGCTTTTAAAGCTCACTGTCTTCATTAAATTCCCTATGAAAGGGTCCAAAGGCAGAACTTAGGTAAGTACACCTAATTGGCAACACAGAACTTTTTTAAGTTTTGTGTTTGCTTTTTACAAAAAAACCCAACATAATCTAATCATGTCATATCTAATGTGTACGCAGTAAAGATTGACAAAAGCACATACAATGATTTTCTCCATCTCCAAATTATTGAGTTAGTTAGAATGTTCTGTGTGTGGGAAAGTTATAAAGAATTTATGGAAGGGCAATGTCTAATTAGTATCTGACGTTGTACTGGGCTGCTGATTATAATTATTAACAGTTCCTAAGTGTGTTCAAAGGCATTTAAGTAAAATGAAAGCCTTCAGAAATGCATTGAAGCATTTAATGCCTAGATACTGTAGTGATAAGCCTGCTATAAAAGCCTAAAATACATTAGACAGATTAGACTGGCAGATAAAACAGAGAGAAAGAAACCATAGGCAAATAAAACACACAATCAGGTATGAAAGAGACAAATACGCTGGAAAAGAAATAAATACAGAGAGACAAAGAAGTGATTCAGTGATTCAATTTGAAGAGTATCTTGTGCTTGGTTATAAAAACACTGTTTGTAGTAGCACAGTTGAAAATATCATGCATGCTCTAAAGGAAAATGTATCTGTATAGCATAACTGCTCTAGATTGCAAACACCTTTTTTAAAAAAAAACTTTAAACTTTTTTTTATAACAGCAATTAACATTCCCTGGGAACAATGTTATGACATACATGTGATATACTGAACCAGCTCCTTCTCTGAGCAAACATATCAAATCCAAATAATCTGATCCTGCAAGAAATATTCGTATGCTACAGCATTCGTATGCTTAGTCAGTGGAGCAAAATAAGGAATTGTACATGTATCAATTGTACAATGTATCTTGTGCTGTTAAAAATGTCAAATGTTTTGTGACACCCTATTCCCTGTTTCTTTACAACTATGTATGGAGCTCAGGTGTAATATCTACGTTGTAGACAATTAGAGTTAGGGGAGATGAACCCCATCCTGAACATGGGTTTTGTCTTTTGCGGGACACAATCTCTGAACAGAATTTCACACGTTTACATAAAGTAGCATATTGGAGAAAAATATAAATACATGTTTGGTAATCCATAATGTTTGGTAATCCAAACAAGCAAAAGGCCAAGCTGCAGCTGAAGTATCCATGAGCTCACACACAAGGTTTCCCCTCTTTCTTGCACACCCAGGGGAGTAATCAGGGTGTTGCAGCAGAGCAAAGAGATTGTTGTTTATTTATTGTGCCGGGTGTCCAGGAGGGATGATAAGAGCTCACTGAAGTTGCTGAGTGACTAAGCAGAAGTGAATTATATCATTCCAAAGAGTGGCACAGTGTGTTCCACCCAGATTCTTGGATGTGTATTCAAAGATGTGCCACTCTCGAGGAACCCAACTACATGGTCCAAAGGCTGCATGCTAGTAATTTCTGCAAAATCTGTAGCAACCATTGGATACAAAGCAAGGGGAGCTCCAGAAGGGCTCAGGGACTTTGTAGCCTGAACACCGATGGAGGAACAATTCTGAGGCAACACTACTGAAGGGGAGAGTGACTTCAACCAAGCAGCCGTGACCCCCCACTGCCCACACTGGGCAGAAAGCTCATCAGCTGCCCACTGGACCACACACCTGGCCTGTTTTAACACCTAAGCAGATTCCTCAGGGCTGGCTACCTGATCAGCTCAGCTTCAGCTAAAGAAAATCTGGCAGAGCTGGAGGGAGAAGGAGAATTCCTCACTCTGCGAGGCAGAAAGACAGCAAGGCAGAGGTTAAGAAAGTTCCACATTAGATGACAAAAAATCCTTTCTTTTAACACTTTTATATGTCTCTAGTAGCAGTTTGCCCTTCATAAACTTAAAGCAGGCTGGTTCTGTGTAAATATTCTGCCACCCCTCTCTGCTACACTGGGCCTCTCGCTTATCCCCCACTGGCAGCTGTGGCTCAGGAGGCAAACAGTGGTCATGCTGTTTTGTGCACAATGACAGACGAATAAAAGAACAAACAAGCTTGGGAGATTTAAAATCTACAGCTTAGGGACTTCTCTGAGTTTCACTGTACCTCTGTGATCCTCCCACTAAATGCGAGAGCTGTTTTCTTCAATAAATGAAACCCATAATAAACATCTCTCCTCGTGTCTCTCCAGAGCCCTTAGGGAGCTCTGCAATGGCGGAGCGTAGAAATTTGCAGAAAGGTGTCCTTTGATGGATTTGACTTACATGGCATTAGTTGTTATAAACTGCCAAGAAATGGGAAATGGGATGTCTCATGACAACCATGGACTCTAGCCAAAAATCATTGTATCAAATGGATATTTGAGCTTTATTTCAAAGAAGTGTTTGATTTCATCAAACCATTTTGAAGCATAAAGGTTTGTTTATAAGGACTTTTTGCCTTTCATACCCCCCTTGTACATTCAATTTAAAGTTCTTCTCCTTAAGGCCATGAAAAAAACTTGTGTGTTAATTAGCAAATTTAGATTTCAAAAACTATTTTATCACAGAATAATAAAATTGGAATATATTAAGTTGAAAATATGATGAACGTATTTCTGAACTTGAAAAAGGCAAGGCCAGGTGGTGACTGGATCTCACAGCTGCACAGTCAGAATAAGTACAACGGAGGACAGATTCGAAGTGTCTGGTCTCAGCAGGGTATTATCATGATCCTTATTGTACATGCAGAACCTTACAAACTCTCACAAATGTACTTACAAGAACCGAGAAGTGCTTTATAATCTGCAATCAGCCCAACATTCAAAGCCTGCTGAAATTAGAGGGGATCTTCTTTACAGTAGTCTTAAGGTCAGGTCTTTTACATTCAGTATTTAAAAGTAAATCCAGGAAAGTCACTGTGTGACCAATTCTTGTCCTTCCCCCTCATAAGGATCTATCTGTTCAGCTATTCTAAAAATCATGCAGGTCTCCTTTAACAATAAATACCAAGTTTGTATTACTCTTAAAATTACATCTAATTTAAAAATGAGCTGATCTTCTGTTCTATCTTATGCATTTTCAGCAAAATGATATATCTAAAACTGAACCACAGAATTTTTGTTAGTAAGCTAAATGTGGAAGTCAGAAGCATGGATTTGCAGATACTGTACTCACAGAGCTGACAGTTAGAAAAGCCATCTTTGGCTTCCTACTTACAGTGACAGGAAAGTAATTTAGAATAGACTTTACAGACTTTACAGAGTAATTTTTCTGATCATATTTCCAGTAATCTTACCTTATGCATGCAACCTGGAGTGATGGAAATTAAAACCAATATCAAGAAGGATGTAAAATATCCCAAACATAGAAATGATAATGCTCATATGTTAGCTCTTTGTACACTTATCAGCTCAACGCTCCAACAAGTTAGTGATTCCAGTGTAGTTAGTTATAACTAACTGATTTCACAGTGTAGTTTGGATTGGACGTGGATCAAACAAACTCTGTGAGGATTCTGAATGCCATTTGGATGATCTAGATAGATGTGTATTACTTGAGCATGCCAGCTCCCATAGAAATCATTCACAAAATCTCTATTATTATTAATGGGAACGTGATAGTTGTTGATTCATTTTGAAAATAAAAACGATGACAAAAAAAGGTGGTTTTAAAATTGTCAGTATTTATATAACAGAGATAATGCCCGCACAACAAAAACTGTGATGTCATTGAGATGAGTTAGAACCTTACACAAGGAAGTCACACAAAACTATGTAACAATTTTCTGAAACAAAAAGGTAGGTATATTACTTACCAGAACAGGGAAAATGTAAGTCACACCAAATATATAATTCTATTTAAATTATAAGATATACGCGCCTGCACACACACACACCCCCCAGATTTTAAAAGGGTGTTCTATACAAGGTTATTATACATAAGGATATATAATATAAAAATGAAATAGGGATAACTGATTTCCTACATGTTTAGTTACTTTGACAGTAATGTCATAACTGTAAAACCTTGTAAATAAATGGGTTATTACAAGACTATAAAGGATAAAGAGTCTTTACAAAAAACCCTTAAAGTGCAAATAAAAACTAGTATTAGGGGATACATCACAAAACAAACTTCTGAATGGCTCTTATTGTGTTTATAAATTATCAAAGGAAGAACTAAACTACACCAAACATTAAATGAAGGAAATCCTGTACTATATAGTTCATGCACAGCAATGCTAGTGACTTATAAAGGACCTGAAAGTATTTCATCGTCAGGATCCTATAACAACTCATTGTGTATCCTATGTTTATAAATATTGAAAGGGCAAAAAAAGCCAAATTTGCCTTAGTACAGTTTTATTAACTTCAGCACATATTTCAATGTTGCAAGAAACAGGCCTTATATCTGGCATTATTATTGATTATATTATAGTCTAAATATCACTTCCTTTAACACTGGCAGTGTGGTTACTGTTGTAAACAATGAAGAACTGTATCTCACAGACAATGCTATGAGTGTCCACTAATGAGTAACTCTGAAATGCTGGTAGATTTTTAGTTTGCATACGTGTTTATACTTGAGTCAAATCTTTGGGCAGTACAATATGTCAGAGGAGAATCAGGTAGAGAGAAATGTTGGTCTGTCTATTGTCAGTGACTCCACGCACTAATAAACCATCACTTTGATCCTTCTCTGTGCCCTGGGAGGTTACAGGAGGTGACAAGAAACAAGCTCCTGGACCCTTCTTCTCAACCTTAGTTCACCCTGCCCGGTGCTTACCACACAGCTTGAATTTGTGTCACTGACAGAGGGCTTTTCATGAGTCCAGGATGAACGGATGCCTCTACTGCTCATTACTCTTCTACTGTTCTTCTGCCCTTCTCCTGCACTCAGCATACCCTTACAGAGACCAGTGTCACATTTTTAGTTGGAGGGCATTGCTTGAGATTCTTTGGCTCTTTGTGAATAGCAGATCAGTTATCACACCTGTTAATCTTCAGATGCACCATGGGTATATTTATTATTGCTATCAGAAAAAAATATTATGAACAATTGATAAATTACACTAAATTAGAGTGGGTGAGGCTAGATTTTATTTCTGTTGGTATGACCATCACTTTCTTTTTGTTTTGTTTACATTATGCCTTTCACTCAAAAATATTGATAAACTTCTGTGTTTCAAGCCAAATCTCTGATCTCCACTTCAATTATAGCACTTTTGACATTCATATGATACAATACAGACCAAGGATAGCTTTTAGTTTAAATTTCTCTGCCAGCTACATCTTTCTACACTTTTGTTTATTGTCTGACATACTCAAAATTCTGTCTCTGGGTTCTTGAGTTACTTCTCAACTGGGGACTTATCTTGAAAGACATATACACACAACTTTCTTTAATTTGCTAAGAGTGATTGTAGAACTGGTGCCACTGCTGTAAGATGTTCTGCAAATGCAGAGAGAAAGGCACATGGGATCTGACTGTAACAGTATGCTCTTGAAGGTGTTGTCTATATAAACAGTGTCTGTAATCAAAATACTAAATCAGACAATAGCAATAATGGGTGATGGCATATTTAATCTCTTTTACTGATAAACAAATAATTAAAATGAATATTCTTCTGACATTTTAGCGTATATTCTCCTGAAGATTTGAAATGATGGATAATTTCTCTTTTGATGTTTTTTATAAAGCTTCTTCACTCCTTGCATCTCTTGCTACAATCTTTATCATCCCTCTTTTCATATAATACTCAAAAAATTCATCTCAAGAAAACCTTTTGTTTGACCTTTCAGCAGATAAATATCCTCTAAAGAAATCAAACTTACATTTTCCAATTTCCCACTTTCAAATAATCAAGAGCAGGAAATATACAAAGAAATACTGTTCTGGTTCTTGTTCTTGAGCTCAAAACACCAAATTACCATTTGACCCATTTTAATAATCTAAAACTCTTTCTTTTCTTTTAATCTCAAAAATGTCAATTAAACACTGTCAGTTATAATGATATCAAATGATATCCTACTTCCTTTGATGAAAATGATTAGTTTAGAAATGCAGACTCATTTTCATGCATTTATAAATAATATCCTTTAAAAAAGCACAGATCGAGTTCTTCCAAATACCAAAGATGAAAACCATATCATGGTATCAGTATTGTCACTGAGAAAATCTGCAGAAGACTTGTATTGGGTCCATAAGGTTAAACTAAACAGGTCTGGTCTTGCTTTATTCCTTATTTTAATGGCTGGAAAATATGGAAGAATGCTTCTTAAAGTGCTACCTTTATACAAGTGAAAATGGTAAAAGTCAGGGGAGGCTTGGGCCAACTGACCATTCCTAGCTGGTGACTCACTGTACTAAGTTTAGTCTTCTAAAAACCTAGCTGGAAAAAAAGGGGGGTGAGGGGGAAGGGAGTGTGTGAAAGGTTGAAAGTAGCCAAATTATGATTTAGAAATAGTCATAATTTACACAAAATAAGAAAGTCGTCTACATATGGCTGGCTCGTGGGAGGACACAAAGGGAATCTTATATGAATACTCATTGGTGTTTCTCTTCCCACTTCCTCCATCCCAATTGACTTCAAAGCTATTTTTCATATGCAACACCTCTAAACTGAAATTCTGTAACTGCAGCATCTGCCTTAGAATTGATTAATGTAATTGGAAACCCTTACAAATACTACTCTCTGATATTTCTAGCTGTATACAAACAAAACTAGTTTCTTCCAAAGTACATTGAAACTTCTATGAGTATTGCCTTAACTTTGCTCTGGATCTGGCCAAATGTGAAGAAAACATACTAGATAACTCGAGTTTCTTGGCAATTAGAAAGTATAGTTGTATTTTCTGATGAATGCAGTTCGGAACTTTCCTGCCAAAAAAAAAACCACAATAAATTTTGAACCTAACTTCCTAATGGGGAAGACTGGAGAAGTGAGACTTAAGACAAAAGATAGAAAAGATAAACTGATTTTTACTTGCTGTTGACTTAATTCTTAAAATATTTTGGTTTTATTTCCAGAAAATATGTAGAGCAAGACACTTTCTGATAAACGCCACCTGACTGTAGCAACACCTCAAATAATTAAAAAATGAAAGGAGACTTCTGTGTCATACATGAAATGAAGACAAGTGAATAAAGATGGGATGTGAGTAGAACTCTTTGAAAGATCTCAACCTAAATGTCACTTGGCAGAGAGACTGTGGTGGCCCCGTACCAAAAAAAATCTTCCGCTATCAAGATGTGTGTCTTTGCTCAGCAGAGGAGATTAGCAGCAGTGAGGAAGAATAAAAAAACACACTGTTGCAATGTTTAGCAGCCTCCTTCAGTCAATCAAGGAGCAAAGTGAACTTTCTACATAACAGCATCCACACCTCTTTACCTGGCCAATCTGGGACTGGCCAAAAAAGAAAGAGATATCCTGGAGAGTATCACTGACTAAATGAATATAAATTAAATATGCTCTGAGTAAGTTCAAGTATTTGCTTTCCCAGATGGCAAGAATTACATACGTGCATGCAATGACAACAAAATTTTAACAGTGTTCTCTGCATTTAGAGTATTTAATGACACCACCTGGTTCTTGGCAAGACCTTGCATTGCAATTACCTCACTGAATATTACTTTTAAAAAAATGCAAGTGTTTTGATTGAAAAATCTCTAATTTCAAAGTCTGAATTGCATGATTGCACTATAGTTTGTGACAAACTGTATGATGACTCCAACCAAGGCTGCCCCCTTGACATGACAAATAATTCAGAAAACTCACCATGTTTTCATTTATCTCTTTGGTTTAACTGCACCTTGCAAGTCAGGATGGTAAATCAGGAAAACTTTACTCATAGTGACCCATGCATCAGATCAATACATAACTTCCTCCTTCCCACTTTTAAATTGTAAAAAACTTCTGATAAACAACTTAAATTGATTTTCAGTTAATGCAGATGCTAGCGGATACTATTTTCAGCAAAAACTCCCTGTCCTAGACTTCTAGACTCTTAGACTGAAGTCAGGCTCAAGCTATTTCAAAATAAGTACTGATAAACCTTCATCTTATTAATGGAAACTTAGAAATGCTTAACACTTTTGATCCTTAACTCCCTCAAACACAGAATGATAAAAGGTTTAACATTTGGAAAGCATTTTGAAATCCTGACAGGAAAGCAAATATGGATGGTATCCAGAGTCTCTTCCAGAAAAGTGCAGCCACAGCCCTATAACTACTGTTATTTCTAAGATAAAAGGTGATTCAGATGGTCCTCTAAGGCTGCAACACTGTGCTTCCTCTCTAATCGAGTAACTGCATAGTCAGATTCAGGAAGACATTTAAGTGACTTCACTCCAGTGATTTTAATGGGGCATAGACTCCTAAATACTTCTGTGGGCAGGACCTGTAGTGCAGAGTCTGCCTAACCTTAGATAGCACTAACTCTTCCCATTGACTTTGTAGGCAACCCTGGGGAGTAGGATGTCTGAAAGCTTACTGCTGTTTCAAATCTAAAGCAGGTATGTAAAAGTAGATGCCCGACTTTTGCTTCAGTGATTCTGATGAGATAAGAGAAAAAGAAAGTAGTCTGGCTCCAAACTTCATTATGATTTTATGTAAATTATTTTAAATAAGGATTCTTACCCTGCAGTGCTTGAAGATCCTGAAGTGGAATTACTTTTTAAAGCTAGTTTAGCAAACTTTCAAAGATTTCAAAAGCAAACTTCCTATTTGCTTGGAAATCTACACTGAAGGCAGGTGTATGGCTGTTTCAGTATCATAAAAAACACCTTTAAATATCTCTTAGTGTTCTTCTTCCATCTACTTATCCATACTTGCATTATAAAAACAGTAAACTCTTTCTTATTATGAAAAAAAATCACACTTTAGAATTATTTCTTCAGGTAAGACTTTTTACACCACCTATAGGCTAACTGTCTATCTAGTTGTTAGGAAATGTTATTCAAAAGTCTCTGAAAAGGACTACCTACAGGACTGTCTAAAGAAAATGTCTAATCACTTTACATATATAGATTTAATTTAATTTAAAACAAGGCTCATTTTATAAATGCATTGTAGCTTCAATGACAGGCTTCTTGAAAATTATAGTATGAGAGCTTCCCATGGTTTCCATGGAAATGACCTTTCACTATTTCCATGGTAATGGATCTAGTTTTTATATATTTCTCTTTTATGAGACTTTATTATACCAACAAAGCTAACATCCGGAATACAGTCCTTAACTTAGAGTCATGAACTCTCTGAGAGAAATAATCTGACTCCCAGGCCCCGTGGGCATGCTAAGCTTTTGTATGTCTTTTTAGTACTGTGTGAGTAACAGAGTTTTGAAAAAGATCACCTACTGCATATTGGCAGTAAAGAAATTCTGATATATTTTGCTCATTGCTATGTTCCTAAAGGACACTCTGGATTCATCTGCTGCAGTCTTTTCCAGACTGCTCCACTGCTCCCAAAGGCAGAAGAGCTGGAAAAAAAAAAAAAAAAGAATGGATTGAGAGCTCAGAGTCTTTTATAAATTCCAGGCTGTTGATCATATCCCACTGTAAAATAAATATTTTGCTAGTGCATTTATTGAAAATCTATAGGTCTCTGAAATTACATATCCATAGACTTGTTGATCTCTCAGAATTCATGCTTGAAATAGTTTTTCTCTTCCCTTTTTTATTTTTTTATCATTATGGTTATTGTTGCTGTCATTGAAACCTAAAATCCTCTTCTTCACCCTGGAGACAAAAGGAATGGAAGCAGTGCACTGTGATACTGACAGCAACAAAGTAACCGAGGTAGCCCTGTCCCCAGCATCCTTGACACCTAAAGAAACCCAGCTAGACCTAAGGTGTTAACTACCTTAAGGTGTTACGGAGATGGGGCTTGGACTGTGCTGTCACTAAGGTTCACAGAGAAAAATCCATACCCTCTGGAATGACATTCCAGTAAGGCGCACTTTGGAAGAAAATTCCAGAAATGTTTTAATAGAGCTTCTTCCATCTCAGTCACAATATCTAGGCTTTATTAACGAAGCAAATCCCACCCATTCAGAAAAAGTAAAAAAATAAAAATAAAAAACTGTGAGGAAACTCTTACAGAGATTCAAATTCCTCAGAAAAAAAGAGAAAAACACTAAGATTCTCATAAATCTGATTGAGCAACTTAGTCTGACTCATATATAATTGGTGATGATGTATAAGAAAGAAAGAAAGAATTCTAGCTTGTCATTCAGATTTGAGTTTTCTGGACTAGCTGTTAGAAAAATACGAATTTATAGAGTAAGCTAGACATGAGTCAGACACAAGTGGTTGCAAGACAATGATTGCAGGTAACAAAGGTAAAAGAGCCACTTTTCAGCATAAAAATTTTTATTTTTATTTTTTTTTTAACTAAAAAATAGGTCAAAGTAGTTGGCGGATAGAGGGCTTGGTCTTAGAAATGCCCTAAGAATTAACTTCCTCACTCGCTTCAAAGGAGATAATGACCAACACATAAATCACTTGCTATTAAGTGTCCAGCTGGTATAAAAATACATATATCATTTTACATTACTGTCAAAGAGTAACTGAAATGTTAGGATCATCACTTGTGCTTTTTGTTAAGTTATTGTAATCACAATGACTATCAAGGCTTTAGCTTGCCATCACTGAAAACATTCAGTTCCATAATATACATTTCTGTATTAAGCACATTGCTTATTCTATGTATTGAACTCACAAGCTTGGACAGAGAAATACTAAGTTTGGAAATACTTAGAACACTCAGAGAAATAGGAGGTATGAAAAAACTGACTTTATCTAGCTTTATATCTCTAGAGGGATGTCACAACTCATGTTTACACATGAGCTACTTAACCTTTAGGGTTAAATTTACAAGATTGATTTTGGGCACATACTTTAGGATGAAATGAGATAAATAAATGCCCCAAGTTGTTTATTTGTGTTCACTAACTATAACTAGGTAACTAGATCATTCAGTCAGATTAATTTAATTCAAGATAATAGCAGAAGCAGGCAGCTGATAATACTAGAAGACAGCATTTACTTAGAAACTATTCCACTTACGTAGCATTTTGTGACACCAGTTCTTTAGAGAAAATATTTAAGAGGGTTTTAAAATTGTTTCTCCTTAGTGAAGTTCGTATTTTTATTGATAATTCTAAATTTTTTCATGGTTATTATTTTAAATCTTTTGGAGGGGGGCTTAAAATCCTTAAAATACATGTTTAAAGAAGCCTCAAAGCTTTTACTGAAATGAATTATTTGCTTTTGCAACCAGCTATTTTTGGACATGAGAATGATTTTTCTTTTCCTTAAATAATGCTGATTTCCCATTTATTTCTACGGTAGGTTGACATTCTTGTCACACTTACAAAGACAGAATACCTAATTTCTTTTCATGGTCTATAGCAAAGATGTTTACGATGGTATTTGTATAGTGATTTGGATCAGAACAGTAATATACTATTTCCATTTTTAAAGGTGTAACTCTAGGTGATGTCAACATTTGTCTCCAACAAGACAATACTGGGTTGTCCTGAAAAATAGCTATATCAGCAAAAGAGACTATCTAAGAAAGAATACTAATCAGGAAAAAAAACCAAACTGTATTTTTGCAAGCCCAGAAAGACTGGACCAGCAAAAGAGAAAAAAAAACACCACAAAACCCACAAAAAAGCCATGTCAAAATAACTTTCTTAAGCAAAGCATAAAACATAAAGAAGCATGGAGACTTAACACTATTAAAGTTTTTTTACTGTATACCTGTGGCATGAAGGGATCTCATCATAGAGCCATAAGTCTCCTATCAGAGACTTGTATAAGAAGAAGCATATTGATTGCAAAAAAAATTGTTTTACAACCATGGCGTGAGTACACATGGAGATTAAGACCAAGTATATTGGTTGTAAAATGATGTTTCCTAGTCCGGTCATTGAAGCACACACAACTCCAGCTCCTTCTGCTGTTATCTCCCATGAAGGATAGAGTAGTGACATTCTTGTTTGCAAATTAAAAATACCCTAGAGTAGATTCTGCAACTGGCCTCTCTGGTCACCCACTCTTACTAAGGAACACATGAGTTTTCTGGCATGAAATGAGACTTGTATCTATGATCTCTGAACATGCCTCTGAAAACGCTAGTTTGAAGAAGCTGGAGCAAAAAAAGCTTTTCAAACCACTGATAGTGCTATTGTCAGGCATATTGCTGTGTATTATCAGACCAAAAAAGTAATGCTTCTGACAGCAAAATGAGCTCTTATGTTATTTTGTAATTAACATATGTGCCAAATGATAGATTGTGTTTCAAGTATTTAACATTAAAACAAGAAACTAAAAGCTAAAGGAGGAATGATGTGACACTTCTGGAATTAGATTCACTGGTATAATCTTTCTACACTGTATTTTCTGACCCATCTAAATAGCTTTGTAACTGTTTAAAGAATGCCCCATGCTTCCCAACTGTACGAACTGTCATAGCCATTTGGATTCAGAAAAGGATTATGTTCTCTACTGTTTTTAATTAGCATATTTCTGGCCATAGTCAAAGCAGTACTGAGCAATTTCCATTTAACATTTCTCATGTATTTGAATTCTAATCCACCCACTCCTTTTGATAAGACATTGAGTAGTGACCTGAAAACAGTGCTGCAAAGTAGTTTGAGAAAGAACTTGGGGGGAGAAAAATTGCGGTGTTAAACTGTTAACCATTGGTTACTAAATTAAACTGCTAATGATCTAACAGAGCTGGAGCTAAGACTTATCTAAGGTTGGCAAAACATTCACTCCAAAAAATAACTTTCCGTATACAGTTATATTTACAAGGAAAACAAGCTATAAAAAGAAGAAAAAGCAATGCTGTCACATACTAGTGGCAATGAATGCAATAGCTGTGAAGCTCTGTGATGGGATATGACATGCATTTCTCCATACATTTACATTTAAAGTTTTAATGAAAGCACATTGTCAGGAAATGCCAAGCCCACTATGTGTTTTCTCTTTGCAGTGCTGTGACAAGATCCTGCTTTATGTTGCAAGCAAGAAAACATTTTGTATTAAATGCAAAGTGAATATGCAAGAATGAAATTGAACAAGTTCCTACAGCAAATCTGATCCCCATCAAAAATCTAGCGGAAGCCTTTTTCAAAGCAAAAATGTTTTACTCCATTTCTTATGAAGCAGACTCTTATCAGATACTTAGACACCGGCTGTTGAAAAATTCCCTCTTTCTTCAAGAAAGCTGCAAAGACAAGACACTGGAGCACTTCCTGAAACTTCATCAGCAAAATAATTTCCTCTATTAAGAAAATAAGATTGAAATAAATATATGCATATAGAAATAACAGCCGAAGTGTGACTGTTAAATCCTTTTTAACACATAACTTAATGGACTGATTGTATCACTTCATATTCAAAACCCTGCAACAACTGAAAAAGTGTAACATTCATAAGATCAAAATAAGATTTATTCTAGAGCTCTTTCTGTAGGTATTGTTTTTGAACTTATTTATGTTCAAAAACTAAAATAAATTGTTCCCCCAGGTTCATAATAAACTGTTTTTATTTTTCCTTTGATGATGGCTATCAGTGGTTTTAGTTTATCCTATCCCACCTCCTGCTACAGCCAGCTCCAATATGTCTTTCCTTTGTCCCCCTCCCCCCACCCGAAAACCTGGCTCTTTCTAAGCTAGACAAGGTTTATATTGGTGTATGTTATTCAGTATGAATACATGACATAGAAACTGCTGCTCATCAGTCTCACACGTAGGTATTAAAAAAAATCACGATACAAGAAGTCTGTCCTACTTGAGGAAAGTTACCATACCCTAATTCAACTGCAACTTTAGTTTTACCACCATTTTACCAAGATATTGCAGTATTACAAAATTGTATAAAATGGGACTTCTGCTTATGGACACCAGGGATCATTTTTCTGTCAGTGAAATAAAGTTATTTAAAAATGAATGCGGGGGTTCTAGACCTTGGGTAAATTCAGATTCTGCCCAGGGGGATCAACCTATTCAGCATCAGATTGCACAACCTCTGACACACCAGTGAGCACTTCCAATTGTGATATCAAAACTATCAGGATCCCTTGCAGATTTAGTTGCCAGCTAATATGAGCCCAGGTTACACAATCAGGTTCTAAATTAGGCTAATTACTTAACTTTGGCAGTAGTGTTGCAATGAAAAGATTCATAAGTCATAATGGAGAAGGTGAAGATGTGAACCTTAGCAAAAAGACACAAAGTCATACATCAATAGACAATTACGAGTCTCCAATACCAGCAAGCCGAGCAGGCGATGACTAGCATTGAACCAGGAAACAGACAATGTGCCAACTTTTGTTCTTGAGGATAGTGAGATTTCTATATGTTCTGCTGTACAATATTGCGAGTTTATTTTTTCTGGTCTCTCGCTGTATTTGCAAGAAAAGTACATGATCCTACCTCCTTTTGGTCATCAGTGTTTCCTCACATGAGAATACATGAACATCCATTCCCATTTCCAGAATTAAAAGTGAAAATGATTCTCTTGTTTGAAGTACCAGTGCTTCAATTTGAGTGTTGAGTTAACCCTATAGCAGATCTTTAATGAGATAAATGTTATTAAAGATGGAAAAAAATAGCCAAGTATGGTGAAACTATCTATCTCTTTAGAGACTGAGGGCTCTCTTTAGAGCCTCAATTTCAGATTTTTTTCCAAGAAAATTCAAAACTGTTCTTCAGTCTCTTATGAAGGATTCACTCGAAAAGAAATATCTGATTTTCTGTAGGAATAGCATCATTAAATTTAAGGCATTTCTGAAGTAAAGTATTCAGCTGAGTATTATCTGCCATTAAGATAATTAGGTCTAATTTTGCCTTGGACCTTAGCTGAAGCTTTGCAGTGGGAAATAATTTCTAGAAGAGTTTTACCTATTTAAACAGACAAGTTAAATCAGGGATTTTGAAAGACGTAGATTTCTATCTCATTCTCAAATCAAATTTACTTGACATCAGAGTTATATTTTTAATGTGCAAAAATCCAGCTAACCATAGTTAAGGAGCTATTCTGGGATTTCTGAATGGGAACTATCCAGCTATGTATATTTCAGATATGCAGATCTACAGTGCCAGTGAAAGCATCCTGAAGAATTACAGTCTTATGATAATACAGGTATGCTGTATGGGGTTATCAAACACGAATGACCTAAAACTGTGTCACTAGCAATTTTCATAGTAACATCAATGGGACAATGCTAAATTTTTTTTTTTAAATTTCATCCATAAAATTAAAAGCTTAATCCCCTCTTTGTTAAGTAAACAGCTAAACAGTTGTAAATTTCATAGGGAATAGACTATTTCATGCTCAAAAGAAAAATACCATTCCCTTGCTTAACCCTTCCAGTCACTGCTAAGCATATAGCTAAATAGAAACTTCTGTTTCTGAGCAAAACAATTGTCACTTCTTTTCCAGATGGGGAAGGACAGAAAGGAAAAATAATCATTATTTCAAGCTCTACAGAGCTTAATTACCTCTTTATTCAGGCAAATTCCCCATTGAGGCCACTAACATTTTTACCTTAATAACCACTGAATCCTCTAATACAAAATAGCATTAAGAACAAAAGACATAGAGAATACAAATGAAAGCTTGCAACAGATTTGACTGTGTACCATACCACTGCAACTTTCTCCAATATTGAGTATTTACAGTATACGTTTTATTTCTCTTTTCAAGTCCCATACAGAGAGTTTCTTGAACACAAACTGAATCTCCAGCGGAAATAACAGAAGTGCCAGGAGATGCTGTGTTCAACAGAGCAGCAATCCCTAATTTAATGAAGACAGCTCTTAAATTAGTGGAGATACTGTATTTTGTGATATGGCACACCTGATTTAAATCATTATGATGTTAAATATATTTACACATACTCTAGGAATGTGGAACTTAGTCAAGGTACCAGTTTAAAAAGATTTCAACAAGAAAATTCAACACAAAGCCTCAACATTGTACAAAACAACTTCTGAAACTTTATTGTGGTTTTAAAGTACATTTAGAAAGGATCTTATCCTTAATATCATTAATTAAAAATAAATTTGAAAGAAATCCACATACTAGTAGTTTAAGCAAAGTTCAGTACAGACTTTTTTAAGTCACAATATATACATTGCAAGAGAGTGCAATAAGCTTCCAATTACATTAGGTATGTATTTTTGAAATAAAGAGTTTTGATTTGACACGTGTGAGAGGCATACTGTTTACAATGAAAATGTTTTACAAAATATCGCAAAGGAAAAATGGAATTTAATACATTTTGAATGTACAACTACTTTATATACTTTTTAGGTAGTTTTTTACTCAAAGTGTACAAAGGTCCATTTTTTAAAGGACATCTGTTTGTTTGCACTGTCCAACACTGATTAGAAATTACAGTTTTAAAGATTCATTACTATACATATCAGTGAATTCTTATTCAACTCAATGGCCACTACAATGAAGAAAATATTACAGAATCATTGACAGCATCTTCTTCTCTCCTAAACTATGCATAGATAAATACATAGCAATGGTGCCTATTACTACAATAAAAGTGAAACTCTTCACCTGATTTTTGCAGCTATTATTTGCATAAATATAATGCATTATAAATATATGTTTATTTAACAATCAATTGATTGCTCATTTTAACATTCAATAACATATAGAAGTACATACACGACTATCCTTAAATATTTTCCACTCTGTAGTGGCTCATAAGATTCAAAAAATCAACACTAAATTCGTAATTCTCAATCTGGGGGAAAAGCATCCCTCAGATGGACTGATACTACTTATACAAGTTAAACCATATTATGAACCCATAGCGTCCACCTCCAAAATACATAACAGGAGTAATATAGCATACTGTGGCTACTAACTACTGCATAATCATTATATAGGAAATCGTCACATCAAGTGTCTTACATTTATGATTACTCATTACATTATATCACACACAGAGCAAAACTTTCCCAACAGACGGACCTCCTTTTCCACAGTTTTTCATGTTTTCAAGAAAAATCATCACACAGTGACAGTGTTATGTCTTGAGAAGTATGCAAAATGTGTTTCCTTTTTCAGGATCAAAGAGCAAGCGCAAACTATTAATTATTTTACAATCAGCATGTAAAATTACATCTTTAAAGAGATAAAGTCAAGTTTTCAGCACCACAATTAAAAAAACCATTGGGGGTGTGGGACTGTCACTCAAAACTGTGGGAAAAGCATACCAGAAAATTAGTTAGCCAATAATGAATTAAAAGTTGTACTTTCCTTTCAAACATAGCACAGTAGGGTTATGTGATTTGTGTCTAGCCACTCTGCAATGTGTTATCTGAACAGCTCAAAGCACTGCAAAGGACAAGACAGCTTTGCATTCATTATTGCTAAAATAAAAGGAATATGCTGAAATGTGTAATAACCTACAGTGGATTTTTAATGACCACCAAGGATGTCTGAGTTATTAAGATCTGTAGAAGAGAGCATGCTATTTGTCCACCCTGAGTAGCCTGGACAAAAATCCACCCTATATGGATTTCCTTACCTACTTTTCCTGGACTATTTCACCATCGCTAAAATGAAGCCTCTTATTTCAAAGTGCCTCACGGTCTTTTCACTACAACTATCTCTTCTATGGAGGAAAAGTTTACTCGCTTTCTGCAAAACACTACCTAATAGCAGCGATCACTTAGAAGGCAGACACTCCAATTAAGATGTAATTCACTTTTGACTAGGATACTGATCCTGGAACCTCTTTTGCTTTTTCATGCTAAATGTAGTAGGACTAGGCTTTCAGCTGTCATCCCTGTTAACAGCAGGAAGAACCGGTAATAATTTTGCAGATCCATCTGATGTTTTTCACTTGCTGACCACTAACCCACCAGAAATTTCATGGTGAAAAGCTATGAAAAATATGTGCCCTGATTTTGCCATGCAAAAAGAGTGCAGTGTGCTCACCAAATTCAGTCATGTTACACTCACTTGTCCACCACATGCAGCAGCACGCAGGGTGAGACCTATGGATTGCCTTGGGAACCCAAAGGGAAGGGAAATGAGAAGTCCTTGTCATAGCTCTTGCTAACAAGACAGGCTTAGAGAAAACACTAATGGCATGCTAACAGGCTGTACTTTAAGACTTCTTTTTTAAAGAAATAATAACCAGAAGCTTTACCAGTCAGAAACATGCCCCATGTTTCTGTATTAGAGTGTCACTTTAGGTTAAAAATAAATCTTTCAGCTTATATTATGTGGCACATTTTTCCCTATTTCTGTTTTAAAGACACAAAATAGCCCACCCCTCCCTTTGATATCTTCAAAGAGGCTAACTGAAGCCTTCCAGGATCCTTGACAGCTTAAGTATATGGTAGGAATAGTTGACAATTACATTTGCTTTTCCCAGTGTGCAGAAAGGATGGTTAATGGAATTAATGAATCGTTTGCTGTTCCACTAGTAAAAAAGTCTAAATAAAAACATGACCTTCAGTCAACACTGCCAAAGAAATGGTTCCTTCAACAATTCACAATACATGAGAGATGACCTCAGACAGTAACTTATAAATGTGTTTGTGATTTTTCTTCCTTAATTTTCTCTCTCTTGGGTAGATCTACATAGATACAAATTTAACCATTTGCTCCAGTTGCTATTCTCCTTAATGATGAAATGTTCATACCAAGCTGGGAAGAAAGGAAAAGTATCTTGCTCTAAAGACTAAATTCAGCTATCATGAACGCAACATAAATCTAAAACTTTCACTTCGGTAAAAAAAACCACCACAATAGTCCCAAGTTTAGATTTTTCTTAGAGAGGTAATAAACAATGTTTAATAGATAAATTCCTTCTCAAAGAGAAGTTAGTGTTTTAAAAATAAAGCTGAATAGCTCTGTTGTTGCTTTTTCTTGTTTTCAGTTTATGTAAATCCACTGCGATCAGTGGGATTCTTGGTTTAAACCAGTGTGAAAAGAAACAAAGTATCTGTTAAAAACTTCTGATGCTTCATAGTGCTAACCAGTTTATTAAAAATACATTAATATTCCTTAAGAACTTGTGGCTAAGATTGTCATTGTTATTTTGAAATTTATATTTACCAAAGGGATAGAGGGGGTTTAACATCAGGTCGGCACATGAATGCAGACTAAACCCCATTTTTTTATATTTTTTTAATTTTCTTTCTTAGTTCAAAAGCTGGAAACACTCTTCCTAAACAGGAACTGTATTCCTCAATTATCTTTGAAGAGAAGGGTTGGACTAACCCTACATTTTTAATCTTTTTTTGGATTTAGTTTAGCAGGATAAGAGGTTCTAGCAGAATAAAAAAATGATTTAGTACAGTGCCTACAATCCACTGATGCTTAATATAGTTGATCATCAAAATACTTAAAACTATAGTATTAAGTGATTTATGTGATTGATGACATAAATGTTTATGACAGCCTTAGCCACATAGTTGCATCCACTTGACTTTCACACACTTTATTTGGAGACATGCATGTGTAAAGATCAGTAGCGACTGCCAATTTGCCTGATCTACCACATCATCATACAAAAATTACTACAGATTTTTCCCCTCAGGTGCAATTTTGTCATACTCCATTAATCCTTCCAATCCTCCCCCAATCCTGTGGACCTGTTATTTAGTAATCCCTGATTGTTGTGGTGAAGGAACATTGGAAAGTCTCTGCTGTCTGCTAGGCAGAAAATTGCAATGGTCGTCTATTAAATTTGTCTCTTACAGTGCCTGCTTGGATCAAGCCTGCTTGTCACAATCACAACCAATAGCCATAATGTCAAGACAAATTATCACAGACATCCAAAATGTCGATTTTAAACTAATTTTGCGTCTCACAAAGTGTCACCTCTTCACTACCCAGACAAAGGCAGAAGCCCAGCTGGATTTTTAAGGAGGGGGAAAAAGTCTTAAATCAACACATCATGTAGGGTAGCTTCATTCACTTATGCATGTCAGGTTTTTAGTTTTCAACTCCCAACTGGGAACTCTCCCACATGATTGCAACCTATTGTGCAACTGAACAACTTGGCTTTCTTCCACTAGAGTCTGTTAAAGAGAGATTACTGGGAGTGTTCCTTTCCAGGGCTGCTCTCGTTAAATACAACATTCTCTATAAACACCAGCATTTTTCTTTCTAATTCAACATTTTTACATGGCAAAATAATCTCTCTGAATCTTCTCTCTCATATGCACAAGGACACATGAGCTCATGCACATGCACAAAGCCACAGGGTTTTTATCACAAAACAAGTACGTGTATCTCTGTCTTTTTTCCCCATATAGACAGAAGCCAAATTCATCTATTTTTTAGGAAAACAAACAAGCAAAACCCAGTCTTTCATTAGCTTAATTAATTTAAACCTATTTATTGGTTTAATTCTACTGACATGAAGAAGTAACAGCTACAAACTCCTTGCCAGAATTTGTGATTGATTATCTAGTGAAGTCTTTATAGAAAAGCTTTTTTGCTTATTAGTTGTACAAAGGTCTATATACAGTGACATATCCAACCACATCTTTAATTAGGAAAAACTGACTAAATATTTAGATATTTTAATTTTGAAATAAAATAAATAGGGAAATAAATAAGCAAAAAAAAGAAAAAAAAAGGAAGAAAAAAAAGAAACAGCCAAAGCTTTACAATCAACCAGAAAATAAAGGGAATCTTAAAATAAACCTCTTATTAGTTATCTCAGATATTTAGTTGCAACACTTTATTTCTAAGAGCTGACTTGTCTTTTGGAAGTATTGTACTTTCACTACTATCTCATCCTTCAGAAGTCCGGCAAGATCTTATCCTTTCTGCTAGAACTGCAGTCATGAGTGTGATTACACGATCCATGTTTGCCACACACCACTTCTGTTTCCTAGCATACTATTGCATGAATCAACCTTACTCACCCATGGGTGCAGTGTATACTACCTCCAGATTACTGAGCTAGCTTTGTGTCTTTTGATGTACACAGAGCATAACGTGGAGAATTCTGTGCAGAGAATTATATTTAAGCTTGTCACATTTAAGATGTGACTACTGAAGCATAACACAAACTTAACACATTCTTTACTGAAAGGCAAACTGGAATTATTTTCTATGACTAGTTTTAAAAATAGTTGAGATTTCACTGTTGAATTTCAACATCTATAATAACAACTATAATCAGAAATGATCTACCAGTAATACCAGCCATGTGTCCTTGCAACACTTTTTAAAACAGGGGAATGCTCTTACAGCAAAACACTTGGCAAAATTCCATTTCTTATATGAAAATAAAAGGCTCAAATGCAGTTAGTTTAACAGATCTTAATGCATGATGAGCAACGATACACATTCAATACCTGACAGAGAAATCTGATAGAAAAAGAAGGCTTGCATGTCTAATTCTGACCCTAGAAGTTCTTTAAAAGTCATACTAGTAACAGCAGATACCATATACTTCAAAAGAAATCACACCAGTCTGCAATGCTGCTTACATTAGCCAAAACTACATTTACACATGGATTTTGCCTAAGGAGATGCTCAGGATAAGCCTTCTCCTTAGCACAGGCAGGACTCAATCATGTCACAATCAACTGCACAAGCTGATGACGAGAAGTTTATCTTCTAGCACAATGCAATAGTGCTACACCCTAACATGGAAATGATGGTACCTGACGGCTCACTCTTGGTACCAGCATAGTGTTTCCCTGATTGAAAATCTGAAAAAAATATCTGCCAAGCTCCAACAAGACCAAAGATTCATGTGGTTCCAGTCTTGAAGAATTTCACATCATGAAACAAATGCAAGTAAACCCAAATGTAATAAGAAATATTCATGTGAAGGTACCTCGTGATCTCTACAAACTGTTACTACAAACAGCTCACTGTAAGGGAGTCGGTGGATCTTGCATCAGTGCTTTTGTCTAAAGGCATCCCTACACCACCTATTCACCTCTGATGTATATATGCCATAGGTCTCTGTGGAATAAGATTCACATTACTATTGCACTACGTTCTCTCTCAGACAGTTCATTGGAGTGTCCAACATCTGATTTTACCCTGAAAAACAAATCTTAAAATGTCATTATATTAGAGCCTCAGCTGCTTTCATAAAGAAATTGTCCAGCGTGACCTTTGGACTTGGTTCACTTCTCAACTTGAAAATGAAAAGCAGGTTTGGGTTAGTCATAGGAGAAGTATTGCTGGTCTTTCTGAAAGTGTTGAAAATTATTTTTAACTTCCTTCCTGTGACTCTTTATCATGTTGTTCTTTAGGCAACATGAATAATGTACCTTTAGCCAGCATTGTGTCTTTTCTTTAAGGCAGAATCCTCAGTATGTTTCAGTAAGTATATATAATCCTGTACATACATGCACATGCACATCTGTACACATATCTACACACACACAGTGACAAGGTGACATGCTGAGTGGCATCATATTCTCCTTGCTTGAATTATTTTAGGTCTAACTAAACTAATGCAACTAAAATAACTAAAACAAGCAAAATTAATAGAGGTGAAGTAAGCAGCTAAAAATATGAGCCATTATTACACACTAAAATATTCACAACTTAAGAGATGACAGTGTACTATGAAATTTGATCAAAATGCATGGAGTTTGTCCTTGCACAAAACAGCAGTGTGGCTGATGCATTGTAATTTTTTTTTTCAGATTAACTGTTGTCATCACTAAAGTTTCCATTAAAAATGTTCTAACCTCTAAATTAGATCAGCTTTCAGGTGAAGTAGCAGATGATGCTTAGGATTTTCTTCTGTGACCCTCATAAGTCTAACGTAAGGCAAACATTGAACATTAGGAAAAAATTTTTCACTGTAAGGGAGTAAGGGAATAGGTTGCCCAGGGCAGTGGTGGAGTCACTGTCCCTGGAGGAGTTCAAGATGTGTCTGGATGTGGCGCTGGATGATATGGTTTAGTGGTGATGTAGGTAGGCGGTTGGACTGGATGATCTTGGAGGTCTTTTCCAACCTAATGATTCTATGATTCAAAAGGAAGACTTTTGCTAAACCTGAATGTTCTGATAAAAATTTCATTTCCCCCATGAATTTAGGATTGAGTTACCTTGTGCACAGAAGCCAGTGTAGTTATTTTTAAATCAGATGTTACAGATAGCCAAGGTTTCCAAAATCAAGCCCAAGCAGGTAATGATATCACTATTACCTTATCAAATAAGAGAATCATTACAAAATAATGATGATCATCTTATAACAAAGAAAGGGAAAGTCAAATCAGGGAGCAGCTTAATATTCACCTGTGACAAGAGGGAGATGTTCATCTCCATCTGTTTCCACTTTTAATTGACATTTTTTTATACAGTGAGCGAAAGAGCCAATTTTCTTCAGAGAAGTGCTCCTATTCTCTTAACTCAGTAAGAACTATATGCTTCTTATTGGTCTACTGCGCCATGGGGATGGGATAAAATATGAAAGCAAGGATTTCTTTATTTTAGCCTGGAAAATTAACTGTTATGCTCAGTGGGGGCACAAACGAAGGTGGCATTTAGATATAACTAATTTAGCATTAAAAAAAAACCCAGAGAGCCTTCTTAGAGAAGAAAGAGACCAAAGGGAACACAAAATGGTACCTGAAATATTTCTGAATCAATTCCCACAAAAGAACTTTCTTTTATGTTCAAATGCATCACACATTTCCTTTTATAATATGCACATTGTTCACAGTTTTTAAGATAATGTAATGAACAACAACTGCTAAGAAAGAAAGAATTATTTTTTTTTCCAATACATTAAAGTGCAAGAGTCACCTGAAGATAAGGCCTGGACTGCTTTTTAAAAAAGCAGATTGTGGGATAGATCCTTAGATGATATGAAAGGACATGGCTCTGTTAAGTTTATCGTTCAATTAGAATGTAATATAACTATAATTACAATTTGCTTACAATACTATATGTTAATAAAATAACAAACACAACTTGTAAATTTTGTTATTTGCTTTATTTTGGCTGCTTTTAATTGTTTGGATTTTCTTTAGTTGTAAAGAGTGTATGTTTGAGGGGATAAATTCTCACTTGTGCTGTCAGACCCGGCTAATCATTCCCTACTTATCCAGATTTCTAAAGAACTAAGATTTTGCTTGAAAAGAGCTTAGAATCAATTGTCTTGTGTTCATTAATCCATAAACATTTGATTTCAAATCAGATTTCCAGCAGACATAACCTCTTTGCATTGCTACAACAGAGACTTGATTTCATTAATCAACAGCTCTGATTCACTGAATTGTCTCCAGAGTAATTGTCCCTGACAATAATATGCAAGTAACTGTTGATGTTGTGCTGGCATTCTCAGCTTTCTAAAACTGTTTCTAAAACTCCATGAAAACATTAAAATTTTATATTTAATTCAATAACTATTCTACAGAAGGGCCACTACATCTTATGTACATAGTATTTAATCCATGTTCTATTCTTGGCTTTGAAAATAAGTGTCACCTTTAAGATGTTGTTTCTATATACTTCAGTTTATTCTTCACTGAAATAGCAATAATGACATTTCTCTATTGTAAAACACTTTAAAATTTATACAAATTATATAAACAAACTTTTAAAATTATTGACTTTAGTAGCTATGCAACACTATATCCCATAGAAGTATTTTTGCCTGTTCTGTTTGAAATAACTCTCATTTATACAGAATTAAATGAACTGTTTTAGGAAATAGGAAAACCTTATTGTTTAAGATTTCAAAACCAAACAGGCTAATAAGCCTACATAGTTAATACTAACTGTTGCTAAAACTGCCCAAGCCAGTAACATGCAACAGATGTATGATTCACTCCATAACAAATAATGGCTACTCTGTGGGAGTATTTGCTCATTCCCCCGTGAAATAAAGCAAAGGTGAAAAACAGTAAGTCTACAGTCAGGGCAAGAGAGAAGAAAACAGTAAGAATACTGTTGTTACCTTTGGTTAGACAATTGGAAGAGAAGTCAAAGCACATTAAAGAGATGGAAAAACTAAGTCTGCAGCCTCAGTAAAAAGAGCAAGAGTCACAAAACTTTCATCAATAGATTTCTAAAAAATCACAATTGTCCAGAATAAAACTTCATGGACTTCAAAGGTTGAAAGGAAACATGGACAGAAGGCTTCAGGGGAAGTAATAGAAACTGTGAAGGAATTAAGTATCTGCTTTTTCCTGGGCTCTCTTAAATACTGCAGTTCCTAAACGGGGGTTGGTGCAAGTACTGATGTAACCAACTGGTTCATTGTGCTGGTTGACCCTGAGGAGCACCGTGTGACTAGCCCACCAGTAAAGACTCCTCTGAACCTACTGAGACTTTCGCTTCCCAGGAAAATATACTCACAATTAAAATGGTCAGTTCTTCAGTATTGTGTCAAATACCAACATTAACTGAGAACAGGCAAGAAACCTCAGCCAGCCTACAATGACTCTGCCAAAGTGCAGATTGGTTAGAATACATTATTTCTCATTTTCCATTTGACACAATCTGTTTCTTCTTATGACTCAGAGAACTGAAGGTTGGACCTCCTGTTATGATCTTAGTCTAAACTCACCATATTGTTTTGGTAAGCTTCTTAACAAATACTTCTGTAAATTAAACTGAGTATTTTCAGTATTTGTGGGAGACAAATTAGGTTACAAGTATTCAGTGTACGTGTAGCCTCCTTGCATTCACCATGTGATAAGACAATACACTAAATAATTCATATTGACAATACACTTATATTTCATTATTTATATGTATTAACATAAAAAGAATGTATGTTAGTACTTGCACCAGTTACTTGTTTATGATTTGTGCTAAAGTTTCCTTGCTGAAGTTGTATGTGTTTGTTGCATTTTGAACCATAGTGTGTGTATTCAATGGTAACTGCTTAAAGAGTTACAGAACAGTTGGTGATTTCTTTTCAGACTTTTGGCAGGGATTGAAGTCTCAGCACAAGTGGAAAAAAAATGCTCGTTTGTTTTAGAAATAAAAAGTCCAACTCTTTTAGTTATTACATTTCTGTAAAATAGGTGCAATTTTCCCAGAGAAAATTAAGCAGGAAAAAAGGACACCAGTGTTTTAAGGAAGAGGTGCAAGACCCTCTGCACACCTCTAGAGGTAGCAAGCCCTTCTACTTCAGCCATCTCGGATTAAAACAGGGATGTGATCGAATGTGAAACTTATTTTAGACTTTCAGCTACTCTCAACTGGGCTTTTGCCCAGCATGTGGATTAGCATAATATGCTGTCTGTGTTAAATGAAAGGTCCACAACTCAAAACAGCAGGAGTGCTGAAGTCAGAACAGACTTGCTTGAAAGGACTGACTAAAGAAGTTTGAACATTACATTTATTTATTTTTTGTTTTATTATCAGGAAAGATGTGTCCCATCATACATTTGTATTTAGTCCAAGCATCTATCACCTGACTTTGTAAATTATGTTACATTGCTCAGAGATGAATCTCACAGCCTAAGCTTAAAATAATAAGTTTCAACTCAATTGAAATGCAAAGACAAAACACCACATACCTTTCCCAGCTGAGCTTTTATTTAATGTGCCAGATTAAGAACTTTGCTCTACTTTACTGGATCAGAGTTAACACAGTTTGTCCAAGAAACTCATAGATAAGGGGGAAATGGGTCTTAATCATACAAAATTCTAAAGAGAACGAATGGGCACTTTGCCAGAGTATGTTCTGCAGTATGTATCACAATACT
This sequence comes from Aegotheles bennettii, assembly GCA_013398125.1. Classification (NCBI taxonomy): domain Eukaryota; kingdom Metazoa; phylum Chordata; class Aves; order Caprimulgiformes; family Aegothelidae; genus Aegotheles; species Aegotheles bennettii. The sequence goes on from VZRW01006981.1 coordinate 46,505, forward strand.
TTTACCTCAGCTAAATCCACAAAAGGAGACTGCTGCTTTCATACCTGTATTATGGGACAGCTACCCCAATCCAGGGGAGAGTAAAACCAAACTTCTCCCTTTCTGAGGATTGTTTTTATCAAGCTTAAATCAACTAGGAATCCCCTAGAGAAAATTCACCCAGCCAGTTGGAACAGCATAATCTGAAGCTCCAGTGGGTTTGGATTAAGTATAATGCATCTCACCATTGTGTTAAACTACCTCAAAATACCACAGATCCATGGACTAGAAATGTGATTCTTTTGTCCCCTGTGCTTAGAAAATAATGACATCTATTTTATAATTGAACAAGTTCCTGTAAATGGCACAGACAATCCTAACGACTCTACACTCAGAAGTACTTTATTCCTTAAAACAGTGGATAGAGCCTGATCTGCATATTCAACTGTTTACATCAGTATACTCCTCATTTTTTTTTCTATAAATTTCATGCTGTCCTGCTGTTCTTAAGATGTTAAGGTATCACAAATATTAAAAACAGAAACTCAATGCACATAGCTTGGAAATTGCATTTCAGAAATGCTTGTCTTTATACAATACCTAAAAAATGCTGTCTATATGCATAAGTAGAGCTCAAAAACAGGCCATGACAGAAATCATCCACAAAATTATTTCAATGTGCTTAAAACTACCCACTGCAGGTCACCCTGTGACCAAACTAAACCAAGAAGTCAGAGCTACAAATTAGGTACACAGCTATAGTAGAACTATGCTTAAAAGAGAATCAGGCAACCTGACGGTTCAACTAGAAATTGTGAAGAGTGACGGTGCCCCAGTTTCCCTAATTCTTGCTATTTAAGGTGAATTAATGCTTCATATTAAAAAACAGAGATTACTCAAGAAGCCACAAGAGAAGGATGGGTGCCGCAGGAAAGAAAAAGTCTTAAGAGATCTCTGAGTCTCTTGCAGACTGTTGGTTGTGGGAGGAAGAAAGAGGAATTATCACACAGATACAAGAAGATGGATTTGACTCTTGATTATAAGCAAAAACATCAGTGAAATAGCTGTAATTTCACAAATATAAAATTAATTGAAGAGAAATCAGAATTGGGCACAGATAGCCCTCACACAGAGATTACTACACACAGCTATAACCTCAGCGAAATAAAAAACAAAATAAAACAAAATAAAAACACAAAAAAAACCCCTCGGGAGTAAATTATATTAGCATTTTCCTGGCCTTTTTCCATGACTATAAAATGGCATTAGTGTAAATGTGACTCAGACTTGGGATCTCTGGTCACTGTCGCAGCCAAGAACCTAAGTATATGAAATCTCCTTGGCTCTGCTAAAACACTAGTGCTAAATTCTGGGAAATGATAACACTGATTCATCTCAAAACAGTCTATATATAACAGCAAGACTAGGCACACACAAAATTATGCACTATCTTGCCTCAAGGTTAGCAACATATTCCTAGTAGAAGGAAAAATGTTATTTTCATTCCCTGCAATCATGTGATAAATAGCTGTAGGGCAGATTCAGCAAGATCCTGAAGGTTGTGATTTTACAATATAATGAATGTATGTCTAGCTTTTTGCCACCTGAAAAAGCAGCAAAACAAAGCAGGACTTGTCAGTATTTTGCTTATGGCAGAAATCAGACAATGTCCAGAACCGTTTATAAGACATACTGCTACCTTCTTAACTGGTTTGATTATAACATTGACTCCAATACTTCAACAGCTCATCTTTCCAGTATATCACATAATTGGAAGTAGCAGCCAGCAGGTATCACATGTGAATGGGAAATGTCTCCTGCTGAGTAACTACTGACTACAAACCAAATACATGGGCTTGTAGGTAGGTTTGTGGGGGGAAAAAAGAAGAAGAAGAAAAAAAAAGTATATTGTAAAGGAGAGGATCCTTAGATGGGTGGGGAGTCTGTACAGGATATGAGGCAAGCAATTACCTAGAGAGTTCAGAAGTAGGAAGTACAAAAAAAAGTCTGCTTTTAGATCAAAAATGAAGAGATGAGACAACAGTAAAGGGACATTTTAAGAGACATAATATAGCTTTATCCAGATTGCTTACCTAAAATAAACAGCAAATCTTAAAGGTGGTTTTAAAGGAATGATAACCCTTTGGTTGACAGAAATCTAAAACTACAGACAATTCAGGAGACACTTTAACAAAGGTGGAAGAAGTGCATTCTTAGGAGCAGGCAGACTCAAACTACAGCACAAAAAAATGGAGAAGGTAGCTCACGCTTAGGACTGCCCACCTCGCTTGCAAAAGAACTGACATTTGTTTCTATTCTGCTCATACTGTCAAGATGGAGTAGACCATGGATGAAATGTTTTACTCTGATCATGCTTCCTATAAAGCACTGTGTTTTACTGAAGTAAAACTTGAATACAGGCACATCTATACCATCATCATCACAACTTAATGGTCTGTGTTAAATTAATGCTTGATTTTGATGCTTCATATTACTCCACTTCGGGGGATGACTGAGTTATTATCATTGTATGCAGCTGCAATCATTGATGTAATCGTGCATAGTTTGCAAAATGGTAGCACCAACATTGAAGGTGTGAAAATGCATTGGAATTATACCAGATGGCAATGCAAGCCTGGTAGGAATTTTCAGCAGTGCTCCTGCTAATATAACCAGGAATAAATGTGAAAGTCAGACAAGGACTTTACTTCAGCCTCAGGACCAAATTGTATGGTTTTGCCAGACAGTAGGGCAGAGATTCACTTTGCATCACTTTAGAAGTGTAAAAGGACCTAGAATAAGTACACATGTAATTCATATCCTCAAAGGCACCTTTACATTGCAAGACAGTGTAACGTGATTTTACACTGAAGTAGGTAATGCAGTATAAAATCCTGCTAATGATAAGGTATTGTAGTTCCACCAGCACATAGACAGTTGAGATCAGTCCCAGATGTATTGTTTGGGGCTGACCTCAACCAGCTACATCAAAGATATAAAATACCAGCTTCTTGTCTCCACAAGGATTTTACATTTAGACAGGCACCTCACAATAGCCACCTTGATGTAAAACACACCTCTTTTTTTTTTTTCAGTGAAATAAAGTCTTAACCAAAATGAGAAAAAGGCACATCATGTCTAAAGGGTAATGAGTGTACAGCACAGTCCAAATGTAAATGAGACCCAAGCCTATCTCAGCCAATTGAGTTGTGAGAATAACACAAAAACTAAATTTCTCTCTTTGTATTTTAAAACATTTCTAAGAGCAGCAAAATTTACAGGAGAAAATGTCAAACAAATTGGCGTCATAAAAAGTCGTGAATTTTTTGTGTTTACAAGATTGCATCTTCTGGTGCAAGAGTTAATGCACTTTGTGGAAGTTATTACACCGTGGCTTATAAGCTTCAGCTGGATGTGGTGGCAGTTCAAATTTCATGACAGAATGCTAACTTATCTTTGCTATTGAAAAAACTAATGAGGTGGTAAATAGTTGCAGAGCAATGTTACATGCAGTGATATGCAGGTTTTACGGGTTTCTCATTATGCACTGTATACACGTAAAAGTAATGAAAACTCAAAACAGGCAGCAAAATCTTAAAAGCTTTAAAACTGGAATAGAACTGTGTTAGTGTTTTGTAATGGAAATACGATAAATTTAAGCAATCTCAAAAAAAAAAAAAAAGCACTCAATATTTCAGCTAGGGTTTTCTGCTAGGCCTAAGGTCTCATGGGCAGTGCTTAGGTGAAGATCACAATTAAGCTACCATAGCCAATTTATTCTCATGCTGGTTTTATTCTAGTCAAAGCAATGGCAATGGCAATGTTATGCAGTTTTAAGGCTTCTCTTTGTTATGCTTGTTGCGTATGGCTTTTAATTGAAGGTGCTATCACAGCATCCCTATCAGACTCCAAATGTCACAAGCAGTAGCAAGCTGCAGCACACAGTGCAGAGGGCTCTCCTGACCCCCAACTAACTTTACTGAGGACAGCAGGGAGTAAGATATAACACTCTTCAGTAGCTACAGGCTTCCTGAAATGAACTTCAGCAATACCAAATACAAGCTAGGCTTGTATTTAGCACTAGGACATGACAATGTTAAAAAATACCAAGTGTGAGATAGTGAATGCAGAATGTTTTTTAATGTGGTCACCGCTGATCCAAAGAATGAAAGTTCTGAAATCGGGAATTACTTCTGTGACATATTTATGACAGATAAAAATAAAAAATGACAACAAGAGGCACTTTGTCTGGAGCTGATCTGCAGCATCTATAAAGCGCTTTAGTAGGCATTGCATGAAACCGCTCTGCTGAAAAGTGCTCAGCATGCTGCTTTAAACCAGAAGACTCAAGGATCACTGACATTCTGTATATCACAGCAGCACTGCCAGCTTTTTATTAAAAGACTAAGTTTTCCTACAAGTCCAGACATCCACACTGGGCTTTTAACCATTTTGAAATGTAAAGATGCATAAATGTTTTCATCCCTCATCCCAATCTCCCTTTCAAATTGCTGAATTCAAGAAGCACTATCCAGTTACTGAGTTGCAATCTCCAGTGTTCTGCTTTGTGATTTACATTTTTTGCTGTTGTTTTCAGAATCAATTTTCTATCCTAAGTCTCAGTGAGATACCACACCTATTACAAATTGTGAATGCATTATGCCATCTGAGAAAAGTATGAACAATCTTATAAAAAAAAAAACAAAACAAACAAGCAAGCAAGCAAAATATATTATAAAATTATTTTGTCTGCTTGTTTTAACAATGCCATATAAAGGATGGCTACAAAAATAGGTGGTATGATAGTATTGCATGGTACTCCAGCAGCTGTAGATGAAGATAGATACAGAGGATTTTGGTTGTGTATGTCTATAATACAGATGTTAACTGCTCTGAAGGAAAGTGATTCATACAAGTCATTATACCATATGAAACTAGTTTAACTCCTCCGTAATGCACCTCTAGGATACCTATATAATATCAATTACAAATGAATCAGATTTGATCAGCATTAAAATGCATGTGCATAACACTACAAAACCAGCAATCTCTGTTCATCCCATCCCTGCTTTTAGTACTTACAAGTCCATTAAATTAAACATACTTCAGATTTTGACATACAACCTAGGGCCAGACACATTTAATCCCTCAGTCCCAATTATAACCAGAAGGAGCTGTCCCAGCTAGCATCTCTGCCAATCCATGGTTATGAAGTTAGGTCCTAGTTTCTCCTCTGCCAAACCTTCAGCTCGGTTTTGCAATCCAAATTTAGTATGCAACCAAGATACAGAATGAAAATGTGTGTTACATATTGCAGGAATGGATTTTTTTCTCAGATTTGTATTAATAACTGTAATTTATTCTAATTTGATTCTTTTAAACAAACTGGAACAAGTCAAGGCAAGTATCTATCTAGTTTAGAAAATGTTTTAATTCCTGTATTACTCTTCTATCCAAATATGCTTCCAAATGCCTCAAATCTTTGAATCGTAATGAAGCCAGCTGGTTTATTAAAAGTCTTTACCTATAGCAATGTGCGGTTATGAGTTGGGTGTGCTACAACAGATCGTACACAAAATGTGCCACTTCTGTACTGTGATAGAATTAATTTGAGGAGAAAACTCAGATTTCTAATATGTGCATACATATGTTTTACAAAAATAAGTATGCTCAGAGAATGAAAGAGGAGATTAAAAAGAGAAACAAGAAAGGACAGCAACAATCTCATAAACAATCTCATAAACAAAAGAGATGTAGTTAAGCATCAGCCAAAGGACGCTATTTGCCATATCGTTCATAGTGGAAGCTTGAAAACTAAAACACTCCACAAGCCATTAGGCTTTTGGTACTCTGTGACAGATTAGAATATTTCTTAATCAACAGCTAAAGCACAGAAGAAGGCCAAAGCCTACATTTAAGCAAAGCTGAGTAATAGTGAAATGCAGGGATATTCAGCAGGGATGCTATCAGTAGATACATCACAGAACCACAAAAGTGCATTAATTTCTTAAACATTCTTGAAAACCACTTGCCATTTTGGCAACTTCTTAGTCCAGAGTTTGAAAAATCAGTTTAAGAAACAAAAGTACTGATTTGTAATCAGGGAAGCAGATTAAAAAACCAAAACTATCACGAGATTCAAATTACTTGCTGAAGGTTCTGGACCACCTCTCTGCCTGAAGGCACTTTGAAAGGCTGCACAGCCTACTCAGAAATGGTCCTGCACTACCAGTTAAATATTATGAACTGCATGAGGTTTGTTACAATGTATTAATTCTATAGCAAAAATTAATCCAATGAAAGTAAATGTATTTAAATACAATTCATACAATATATTTTAATCTCATTCTCATGAGACTGACATTCACACAACTCATAGCAATAGCCCCCTACAGATTCATTGTCCAGCTGGACTGCATCAGGACACTCAAAAGGATGGCCATCAGAAGTCAAGACATACAGGATCAGGATGAAGCAAAGTTTCTTCCCTTTGCTGTATCTGTGTTTCTCATCTGTCTCGACAGTGGAGACAAGCATTGCCATTTTTAAGTCATTGCAGTTTGAGGAAGAAAAAAGGGGTTGTAAAATAAAAATAAAATGCCAATCATAGAAGATCACCTATCTTGTCTCATTTTGTATTTCTGTTGATTGACAACCTGGTGCTCTTGTAGCATACAAAGGCAAAAAATATCAGGTGCTCATTTCAGACTGAAATTTTTGACAGATGTAACAGCTTTCTGAAATGAAACTGATGAAATCTCAAATAGGAAAGTCCATCTCGTGTACAGAGGAGAGATTAAATTTCAACAGACAAGGTTTACTGTCCTTAGACAGATGCAGATTTCATTTTTTTTTTTATTTATCTGGCAGATGTTAAAAAACATGGAAGATGACTAGAGCTTTGCTATTGATGCATAGTCTACCTCCTGCTGCTCTGGATGCCGCAGACTTCCATGTGAACCATGTTTCAGGGTACTGTTGTCACAAACTGAAGACAATTTCAAATTCTCTTACTGGTAACACTAGTACTTCACTGATATTTTGACCTGAATTTTTGAAGTGGTGAAAGTGAAACAATCTGACAAGTGACTGAAAATACATACTGCTATAGAGACATCTCTAAACTAAAGAGGTAAAAGAAGCATTTTTACACTATAATGTGAATGGCCAGATATGACCAAGGGTAGAGATCAAAAGTTTACAATTTCTTTTTTCTCTACTTACACTCACAGAACGAGGTATAGACTCAGCACAGCACTAAACCAAAATAACTGGTCTTTCATTGCACCATCTTCCTAAAATGGACAGCTGTACGAATGGCCAGATGACAATTTAATAAAGTCAGTAAGAGTCTTTCTGTTGATTCAGGAACCTTTGAATTCGAGTCATAATCTGAAGACTCTCTTGAAGGCAACTGTGCACCTTACACATTTTTTTGTGTGCATACACACTATTCAGATATTACCTTTACTTAAAGACACACAAACCCTTAAAACCCTTCTCTCAGCTTCAGTGAGAAAACTGTACTGGTCATGCTCTTCACTGGTAAATTGAAGAGTATGGATCACACTGGATCACACTCTTCACTGGATTGTACTCTTCACTGATGTGGAATGCATCTCACCAACTGTATCCATCAGCTTTGGCAACTAGTTTAAACCAGCATATTTTCTTTAGGGTGGAGTAAATAATGAACACAGTGAAGCAGATTACATTTGACATACAATTAGAAATTAGAAAACATGAATCCCACCATACTGACAACAGAAGCAAAATCAGGTACTGTGTGCACAGGTGCTACCAGCTAAGTATACTGTTGAAAATTGTACAAATTATACTTTTTGTGAACATAATTTACAGAAATTAGGCTAGGTCCACAATCAAAACTTGGGAACCTGAAGCATAATATTCAGATATATTCATTACATGCTAAAAGGAGAGGGACTGGCATAACAACAGTATTCCCAAAACCTACCTCACTGAATGGAAAGCTACTAAAAAGATGAGTTAAGTATCACTCCCCTTCAGACTCTGCATCTTATTCTACATAGGAAGGAGGTGTTTTCTTAAATCAAAATTCATGGGTCTGCACCCTTTTCTGGAGCTCCTGGACCCCTTCCTGTAAAACCAAACTTTTATTAAAACTTCCTTCCAAAAGACACTGGTAGGAGAAGATGGAGACTCACATAAACCTCTGTAGTGAAAGTATTCCACCATGAAGTCCAGTAGCCAATCTTTTATTTCTCTTACATAATCTAAGAGAACACTCTCTATAGTAACTTCATATATAGGTAATATATAGAAACAAATGTATCTTACAGAGGACTTTACATCAGAAACACAATTGCCTCCATAACCTTGTGCATTTTGAAGGAGCACAGATTATGAAACAGAAATTTGCATCAGGTTTAGCCGTTTAAAAGATATTATTGCTGGCTACCAATCAACAAGAGACTGTAAGAATGGCAAATACTATTCACAACTGAAACATGGACTTCATCTTACTTTTTTTTGATGATTTAAAGGCTATATAAGGCATAGGCTAAAGTAGTTCATTTGATCAAAAATATTGTACAGGCGGATTTTTAACAATTTTTAACAATTTCGAAAATCAATCACATTTTTTTACTAGTAACACATGAAACCCTAGGAGGGACTAAGAATATCCTGCAAAATGACAAATAAAAATTGTTGTATCTAATGCTTGGCTAGAAAGAATGAGGGAGAATTGTTTAATATCAATTTGAGGCTACTAAGTGTTATAAAAATCAGTATAAACAGTTATTTTCTTTCAGCTATCAGCCAATGAGAATATCCAATTTATTTTTTTGGAGTGGGGAGAGGTTGCTATTTGAAAATGCTACCCAGATCTCATTTCTGCAAACCTGGGCGAGTAAACAAGGGAAGGAAGAAAAATCTGACAGGTGATCTTCCACATTTTATCAAATTCAGCTCAAACTAAAATGACTGTTGATTCACTTGATTCCTGATTAATTTTAGATATTTTTCAGATTTTGGAAATATTACCTCAACATCACCCTATTGCTTTTATAAAGACATTAACATCACGAAGAGCTGCAGATGGCACAAATCAGATTTACCCCAGTTTGGATTTAGCTTCAGATGCTGAACTGTTACTCTAAGAAAGGGCTCCTTATATTCCTCCTGTAGCAAGAAGTGTGCATATTCCAGAACAACTTTCAAGTAACAATATTTGTGCACAAAATATCAGGATGGCATTTCACAAAAGAAATGGCAAAACTACAACATCAGCTCTTTGGAAACTACACACCAACAAACCCTGACAAGTGCTGAATTACTCAGCTTTCCCTCTGTGCAACAGAAGATGTTGGACAACCCATGCCAAGACTCTAAAACAAATCTCTCCTCCAACTCACTAGCTGCAAAAGAAACAAAAAGAAACAAAGAATCGGTAACTTTTGAGACTGGTACCATTTAGGCACCTCAGTATGACTACAAGTAGATTTTTAACCACCTTTCTCTGTATTATCACACATGGTAGGCACGAAACTGAAAACTAAACTGAGAACACAAGCCAAATCTTTCCAATATTTTAAATTCCATATTTTATTTTTTTAATTTTGAGATCAATACAAATTTGATATCAAAATTAAAGTGGCCCTGGTGTTTCCCTGAATCCTTAGGTCCTAAGAATAATCTACACCTGATTTTCTATGACTACTACGATGTTGCTATACAAAGCTATTTATTTATTTATTCATTTATTTGAAGTAATCATATGACCAATGTAATAGTGCAGTAACACCAATTTATATTGTCTTCCGTCAGTAATCGCTCTTTGTTTCCAGAGAGAATGTATAGCATACTAGAACACAATCCATTACAACAAACTATTGCAACTATATTAGAAGCAATTCTTTTATATGATATTTCAATTATAAAGGAACGGTTAAGATGATATGCATTTTGTGTCTAGACAAGCACTTATAATCTCAGTTAGGCAAGATGGTAAAGCCCCTTATGTTGTAAATGTCTTGCTAAAAGATGCCAATGGAAATGAACAAAAGATGCCCTCACCTCCTCATCCTTCAGTAAAATATGATAGCATCCATTCCTTTCTTACCTACAGCCTGGGAAATCTTTTTCCAGTCAATGGAATGTTATCTCTTGTAAACCAGGAATGAACTGATTAAATGCCCACATCAGGCCTTTGGGATAAATCATTTTACATACACTCCACCACAGGCTGGAACATCAAAGTAGTAGTAAAAGAAAAAGAAAGTAGTACATGATTTTATGTATATTTGCTTTTCCTTCAGCAAAGACACATATATTACAGAATGTATGTGAGTTGGATGTAGTTGAGTAACAACTGAGGAAACTTCTAAGTATAGCCTTTACAGACCACCAAGATATTTTGTTGCAGAAGTGACACCAAAAATTCAGGTTTCACCTGTAATTCCTGTTAGATCTTTCAGAACACAGTATGCCCATTTTATCAGTTATGTTCTATATGTTTGGTGCAATCAAATGCTTGAGTAAGAAGATATAGCATCTCCTGAAATAAATGAAATTTGAACTCAGCTATTCTTGAATTGAATTTGCCTAGATGAGGACTGGTCCATTAGGTGCTATGTATCTGCCCTTGTATAGAACATGTATGGATGAGTAGTTCTACTACAAAAATAAGAATCCTAGAACTGATGAAGCAATCTTACTGAGGACTTGAAACCTGCACTTCAGAAAGGTAGACTGTGCCCATAAAGAGTTGTTGAATATAAATGGGTCACAGTTTTCACATCTTTAACATCTGTTGTTTATACCCAAGAAAGCACATCAGGGGCAAGAAAATTAATTCCCCAATTGCTGTCAACTGAGTTAGGGAACAGCAATAAACAGCTTACTGTAAGCCTCTAGCTACAATAAAATTGCTGTCAATAAAGTGTGGCTGATATGGTTTTGCTGTGCTAGAAGAGTAGATTCTTTGGAAGCGAAAATTTGAAATAGAAACGAAAAAGATCCACCCTTGTTCCTATATACAAAAGAACATTATCACAGAATTCCAATAGCACTAAATTCTCAGGATCCACTTCTCATCCCCACATTTATTAGCTTTTGTGAAACTTTGGCTTTGCACATCCAGGACAGATGAGACCTTGGTGAATCCGATAAAAATCTTTTGCATGGGAAATATTTAAAGATAAATGAAGCTTGCTAAGCTTTCACTGCCTGTATCTATACACACAAGACGTTCCCTACTCTAGTTTAGCATTTCTACTGTCACTATTGAAAATGGTATTATAGCTTAGGGTTATGTTCAGATTTCCATTATAACCCCCAGTTTTCACATGCTCTTAACTTTCTGAAAAATTCTTCTTTCAGCTGAAATTTTCCATGCTTGGTCTCAGCTCAAAGATGAATTTCTTTAGACAGTTGAGCAAAATCCGTTAACCTATTTTTCAGTTATACAAGGATAGAGAAAATACACTGTACACTTTCACAATCTCTACTATTTTAGTATAGGTATAGATATATAAATATACAGAACTAAAAACCAATTGAATTCTACATGCAGACATTTTTCCAAGTGACTAGTCCTCACCCAAGAGTAATATCCATGCTAACACATAAAACAAATTAAGCTTAAAAGAGAAACAGTGGAATTGTATTTTTTTTCATACTAAGCGGTAAAACAAGGCCACTAAAAATAATACCGTGCAAAGAATTATGGAATGCTATGGTTACAGAATTTTAATATTTGCAGGTGACGTAGACTCTGCATTGCTGTTTCAATGCAGATTTCCATCAACATATGCACCTTGAAATTGCCACTCTCAGCGTATCAAATTATGAGTCATTAATGTTTTCAGCTGTTCTTTTCTCTTACATAAACCCTAAAGTTACAAATTTAAACACTCCAGAGTAAGACAACATCAATTACTTTTGCCATAGAAAGCTTAAGTGATGTGCATTGATCAGCGGGAGCCTGGCTATTCATTCCTTGATCAGGCAAAAAGTCCACTGACTGAAAAAGGAGTAAAGCAAGCTCCATAGAGCTTCTGACTATATGATTAAAAATACACCTTAGTATGCAATGCATTTTAAGTGTCAGTCAAGCCCTAAATCCTTAATTTCTGCCATCAGAGCAGAGAAATAAAAGGACGGTGTCAGTATATATTTAGCTTTCCTGAATCTACTAGGACTGTGCACATTTCTGAAATTGATAAATTATCACTATTCGGAAAAGTGCTTACAGTGTGCTTATGGCTGTCTTCCTTGAAGACAACACTTGAAGTCATTTGGACTTTAAGGATCTGCTTCAGTCCGACCACTTTAAATGAAAGTTAAGCACATGCCTAAATGCTATTTGATTTTGAATGAAGACTGAAGGTTTTGCTCATAACCCATACTGATATATATTTTTAAACCTGTGTCATTTGTCACTGCTGCACTTCAAATCTGATTAAATTAAGTTGTTATAATTTAAAACTGGGATAACTACGGTAAATTGGTGCTAATTTATTTTATTATTTAATCTAATGACACTGAGTAGAAGTTTTTTGTCTGATTGTTTTTTATAAGAGGTCTTTCACATAGAGGAACATAACATGTTGTCTTCTACTGTATTTCTATGTAGCTGTTTGGTGTAGTGACTTACTAATTTGAAGTGCATTTTAAAGTTCAATCAAATACTGAAAAGAACACTGATTGAGAAGCCTGAATAGATTTCAGTATTCTTTATGAGTCATAACACTGATTTTGGAAGCTTAGCCATATAAGCTGGTGGTGTGCAACATCCTTTTCATACTCCTAATTATGTGAATTAGCATTTAGAACAATCCCAAGTTCAAGTATTCAAAAATGCTCTTTTCAGAGCATCCACCAGGTTTACTGCAAGATAGGCACTTGAAGAAGGCTTTGGTTTTTATACTGGGTACTTCTGAAACATCAGCCTGTGAATTCAAAGTGATGTGTGAAGACTTAACCACAGAATTTCCACGAAACTTATTGATGATTGCACAGAAATTGCCCAGCAAATAAATACTAAGAAGTTTGTATTGAACAATCTATTTTTTAATTCTAAAAGCTTTCTGACTCAGGACCCATTTCTAACAGAATTCTAGGCAAAGCTTTCATGAAAAGTAACGGGATTTTGCTTGAATGAAGTCCGAGTGGGGACTTCAGACTCAGCTCTCTATTAATATTAATGTATCTTCAAGACACATTGCATGTGTATTTACCTTGGATTGAAAGAAACTACGTAAAAATGGAGGATGCTAGTATTTCTTAATATATATATGAATCCCATATTTCTTCTTTTCCTATCTTGACATTCTCCACAATTCCCACACCCTTTGCAAACCACATAAAGAAAATTTGCCAAATGTATAGGTAAATTAATAAACTTCTAACATTAGATACAGAGAAATAATTATGTTAAACCTCAAGTAAACAGTACAGTGGCACAGCACTAAGTATCTCTTCCTAAAGGAATTTTAGAAAATATTTTTCAGATACTGTGGCATTAGCATGCACTAATACTCAGTAAGAAAGGATTTTAAGTCTGAATATTTTGCTTAAAGGCCATAGTGTATCACAAATCTAAAAAATAAAAGACCTCTGAAAGTGTATTTAACTCCTGTGCCAATAAATATTAGGTAAAATGCATCCTAATTTCAGGAATTACAGACAGAATAATAGGAAGGCTGCTAATGATTACTACCATTGCTGGCTATATTCCTCCAGCAAAAAGTGAAAAGGTTATGCCCTGTAATACTCATCATTGGGAAATAAAAAAAAAAAAAAAGAAAAAAGACGACATTATCTCCTCCTTCCCCACAGAATAAAAATACATAAGCTCAATTTAAATAATTGTCTACCTAAGAAAGAGTTACATTTTCAGTTACATATAGTATTACAACTTTTGTAGGGAGCCATCCAAATCATATGCTATGAACGTCTTCTGATTCCAAAAAGGATTTAGTAAGGTTTCAGTGGAATTTGAATCGGGTCCATATATAGGTATAACAACTGATATTATTATTAAACTGAAACTCATATATTTAATTTTAACTCTGAAAATACTGCCTGTAGTTTTTTGGGGGTTTTTTTGTTTGTTTGGTTGGTGGCTGGTTTTTTCCTCATATTCAATTTCACTGTGCAGAGCTTATACATTCTGTAAGGTAAATCTTTTTTTGGGTCTTAACTGTCTCGAGATGCTGGGGGGGATTAGGTCTGAGTTTCCTAATAGAGTTTGGAAAGCTAATTTAAGCTAAATTAACATCTCTGAAAAAGGAATATGTGGGTTGGGGGTGTTATATTTTGTAACTAAAACTGGGGAGGAAATTCAGCCAAGTTACCACAGATTATGCAGAGCTCTTCTGTAAATTTGTTTGGCTTTTTAAAAATTGGTTCTTTTTTTAACTTATGCTGACAGTATGCGTATGGTGCTGTGCAACAGCCTGAAGACAGCTCCAGGAGGACACTCTGCTTTAAAGTCCTTCGAAAGGTTAAGGTTTTATGAGAATGTTTTTTCTGCAATGTTTTCAGTGTCTCATTGCGAGTACAAGTTGTTTTAGAGCAGTTACTTTAGCAGAACTGCCTCAAAAGTGCTTGTTTTATTCTTAGCATCTTGTTAGTGTGACACCTTACAGACACCCAAAGTCAAGACACAGTTCTGGGAACGTCACATTCATCTCAGATCAGTCTAATGCAACAGCAAGAGGATGACTTTATCCTAAACTTGGCTACTGTCAAAACCTTTTTGCAAAGACAAGCTTAAATGTGTCTCACTTGGTTGTCTAAGATTCATATCCCTAACAAATTCAGACAAATCACCATCACTTGGAGGGTTCAGCGCCAGCCGGAATTCGAACACGTCTCCTAACACCTCTGAAGTCGCTGCAGCAAAAGCAAAGCAACTAAGGAAGCCGCCTTGCAAACACGCAAACTTAAACTACTGACCACTCCGGTGCGACTATCATTAAGTAAAAGGTTCTTTGGCTGTAGCATCAGCTTGATCCTTCCCTCCCCCCGCTCCCGCCCCCCGCTTCTCCCAGCTACTGCAGGGCTGGCAGCGGGCCAGCCAAGGGGCCGTGGTACCCCAGTGCCATCTACAGGCCACGTCGACACCCTCATCACTGGCAAAGGACAAGCACCAGTAACATAAATTAGACAGCGCCGCATTTAAATCTTTATTAGCCAGGAATTATTAGACCTAAGAAAAACTAATGCTGGATTTGGTTGAGATATGAGATTCTCAGCCTCCTAATCCCTCTTCATATGGCATATTTCACAGTTTAAAATGAGTTACGACAGATCATTTATGCATTACTAAGAAGAGAAAATATTTACAGTGGGCTGACTTTTTTCCTGCTTAATTCAGATGTATTCAGAGAACGCATTCCTTTCAAAAGTATGCTTTGGCCATTTTTTAAAATACGCAACAAACTGCCTATGTGATACCAAGTTTCATCTATTACAACAAAATCATTTTGAACTCAAACAGAGGAAGACTTCTGTATGGCTTAGTTACATCCTACCAACCAACTGCGTGCTTCACAGATGAAGTAGCTTGGAAATTCAGCTGTCTTTGTCAGGGAAAAAAATTAACCCCTTTAGTAACACTAACTTAACCAGGTTCCAAATCAGCTTGAACTATGAAAGAAACTCAGGCCAACTCACTTTGAAATTTTAAACTGAATCTATGTATCCCTTAAATCTTCAAAGAGTCACATTTTCTGGCTCAAATTTGGCATATAAGAAAACAGTTTTTTCTTCTTCAATAACTTTTACATTTGGACAGTCAAATAGTGGGGAGAAAAAAAAAGTCTTTTTTTTCCCAGTTTTGGTTATGCATATGTATGTGCAAATGCACAGATGCATAACAGTCCTTTAACAATCAGTATTCTTCAAAACCCGAAGTACCACAGGCATTTCACAAATGCACAGTTAAGCCCCAGGTAAATGATAAAGGGGTCAAGGGTTTTTTTTTATTTCTTTTTGCTTAAGATTTTTTTTGTTCCCCCCGAAATGTAACTTAATTCAATGAGACTGAAACAAAATACCCCACAACATAGTGGCACTTTTAATACTGGTTGATCGGGCACTTGTATGCAGTACTTATAGACCAGTAAAAGTGCTCGTTTACCTGTCTGGTGTGTAAGGGGCCCTTTGTCTTGAAGCCTCCTTGGGAACTGCACTCTGAGGCACTGAAGTGATCAGAACTAGTGGAAGAGCGTTTGGAAAGGGTGTCACAACCACCAACAAAGGTGTTGTCCAACGGGAGTTCCTGAATCACATGGTGCTTTTTCACTGAAACTGGAGTGTCAGGTTTGAGATGAAAAGCAGACTGCGGAGAGGCAGATTTGTAATGCTTGGCAAGATCAGGACTGTTAGGCTTAAAGGTTGTTGGTGGTGCTGTGCCCCAATCAAATCTTCCTATACTTTGCTCCTCCAGCTCCGCTGGAAGGCTTATCGTCCCGTTGATAGGTTCATGAACCGCATCATCAGGTTTGGACTCCTCAATGGTCACAAAGTTCAAAAGAGAGCTCTTCGGAGATTTCCTTTTTTTCCTTTTCTTTTTCTTGTTTTGCTTGTTCTCCTGATTGGGAGACATCCACTCAGCACCTTGCTTGCTCCTCTGGGCGGCTTTGAATCTGGATGCATGTCGACAGCGAACGAGAACCGTGACAAATATCACCACTATGACAACCATGGCACCTGCCACAATGGCTATCATGATCGTGAGATAGTCCTCATTTTGGTAGGGTTGGCTACTGTCCCCTATGTTTCGGTCCAAAGGTGTTTCCATAGTCCTGCGTATCAAGTCATAAATATAAGAAGCATTTCCAGCAGTATCATTTACATACAAAAAGACAAGCACAAGAGTATGCAGGGATTTGGGATAACCCAAATCACTTATGTTGACAACTAAGCGATGCAGCCCCACATCATTAGGATTTGGCTTTTCTTCCAGAGTGATATTACCTGTCACTGGATCAATCCGAAACAAACCCTTGTTGTTTCCGCTTACAATTGTGTACTTAAGCTCAGCATTCATTCCAGTGTCTATATCCACAGCAAAGACTTCAGCTACCACCGATCCTGGAATTGCCGAGAGTGGCACTAACTTAAAAGAAGTATTAGAAGGTGGGTAGATGACAACGGGGCTGTTATCATTAACATCCATGATGTTTATGGTTACTTTTGCTGTAGAAGAGCGAGGAGGTTGCCCTCCATCCACTGCCTTAACATCAAAGGTGTAGGAGCTCTGCTGTTCTCGATCAAAAGAAACATTGGACTTTATAACTCCAGAGTACGGATCCAGCACAAAGTTTTCATTGTCATTCAGGATGGAAAGGGTCACTGCTTTATTTTCCCCGGCATCCGCATCAGTCACCGTGATCACCCCCACCGTGCTATACTTTGGTAAGTTCTCTGATACGAAAAACTGGAAGTGATTATGAGTAAATTTGGGACTGTTGTCATTTTCGTCCAACACAGTAACAATTACAGCTGCTTGACTCTGCAAAGGAGGGGTGCCATTGTCTCTGGCTGTAACAGTGAAAATGAAACGCTCCTGCTCTTCTCTGTCAAAAACTCTGGAGGCTGTCAAAACTCCTGTCTTCCGATCCAGATCAAAAAAGGAGGCATTAGGGCCAAGCTGATAAACAATGTCTGCATTTTTCCCACTGTCTTCATCTGTGGCACTAATAGTTGTTAAGTATAGACCACGACGGTTGTTTTCAGAAACTGACAGCTCAATTACGGGCTGGCTGAAAATCGGAGGGTTGTCATTTTCATCCTCCAGTTTAACTCTTACCAGAGCAGTCTGGTTCAAACTGGGCTTGCCAGAATCAGAAGCAACAATTTTAAAGCTGAATTCTTTGGTGCCCTCGTAGTCCAACAAGGAAGAGGTCTCTAACAAATACTGGTTGTCATAAACTGCCTTCAAGTGGAAGGGGACCTCTCTCTCAATGAAACAGATCACTTTGCCGTTCACATCAGTGTCCTTATCTGAAACCGTAATTAGGGCAATCTTTGTATTCACGGGATCTTTCTCAGATAAGTACACTGTGCCATTGATGGGACTTATTATGTACCTGAGGTCTATGTTAGGAGGGTTATCATTTACATCAGTGACATTGATGGTAACGGTTGCCCGGGCCGGTGTAGAGCTACCATCACTAGCCAACACTGTCACCTTGTGAATAGCAGTCTCTTCTCGATCTAAGGACCTCTGAACTGTAATCAGCCCTGTGGTGTTGTTTAAAGCAAAAAATCTTTTGGTTGCAGGGGCGACCTGGGCACCAAAAATATATCTGATTTCTGCATTGCTTCCTATATCTGCATCTGTAGCATGAAGCTGAATTACAGAAGTGCCTACAGGGGCATTCTCTGGTATATGAACCTCTACTTGACTCTCTTTAAACACTGGCCTGTTATCATTGACATCACTTACTGTGACTTGCAGGATGGCTGTGCTGGATTTCTGGGGGGTACCTCCATCCTCCACTTTGATTTTCATCACGTAGGTGTCCTTTTGCTCTCTGTCCAAGTTCTGCTGAACGATCAGCTGAGGCCATTTCTCTCCTTCTGGAGTTTCTACAATATCCAGTCCGAAGACACTCTGCCCATTTAACAACTCGTAGTGCTGCACACCGTTGAAACCTGTATCAGGATCTGTGGCTGATGGGATTGGAAAGCGACTGTTGATCAGAGTGTTTTCTGGGATGGAGATATTGATGACAGGGGATGGAAACATAGGTGCATTGTCATTAGTATCCTTTACAATTATTTTTATTTTGATCAGCCTAAAAAAGTCATTGGGAAGAATCACCACTTCAAGTTCAAAGAAACACTCGTTTTCTTCTGCATAGGAAGCTCCAGCACAGAGTTTTTCTCTGTCTATTCTGTTAGATGTCGTAAAGATTTCACCGGTGTTACTGGACACTTTGACCAGAGGGGCATCCCCTGCTTTAGACACCAGTCTGTAGACAAGGCTGGCACTGGTCCCCGTGGCAGCATTGACGTGAGAAATGTTCAGGTCCTTTGGTATGTTCCCTATGGGTACGTTTTCAGGCAGTTCCTCTCTAATAGTGTAAATAAGTTCTTGAGCTATAGCGGAATCCAGCCTTAAACAGGCAATCAAAGCGGCCAACAGGTAAAAATCCCTCAGGTCCATGATAATGTTTTTATTCTCTTTTCCCAGATTTTAGGACTTAAAGATTTCCAGACAGGAATGATGTGCGATTTGCAAGAGGAGGCATGCATGGACTGCAGGATGCATTACATCTCATTTCTTATTTGGAGACAGCACTGTCAACACAACCACACAGAACAGCATTATTGGTTTTTTAGGCATGACAAATACACAATCTCCAACTACTACTTGTTTTTGCAATGCACACTTGCAGCAGTACATTTTCCCACTGCTCCCTTTTACAAGCAATCCCTCTGGACAAATGCACCAATATCCCGTTGGCTGCATTTGCACAGCGAGAGAATGGAAATAACTACTTGCAGGATTAAGGGTAGCTACCGTTTCAACACGTACTTTCTGAATAATTTCCTGGTACACCGTGTAATCTGTAACGCGCATTCCCCCCTCTACCCTCCTCCACTCAGTCCTTTGGTGCAAGCAAAAAAATCTTCCTGCACTACTTCTGGATTCTAATTGCTATGTCAGCTGCCAAATGTAATTTGTTGTTTGCTTCCATACATATTTTTTTTTTTGCTCTTGCTAACCAGGTATTTCCCTGCTCCTTGTGCCTTGCACCCCCCTCTGTAGCTACCGTACTGGGAAATAACCACGCGGACATGCTGCTGCTGCAGCAGTCGTCACTGGCTACTTCACATCCCTGATAACTGATGAGAAAATAACAGGACTTACAGTTTCTTACACTCTCAGCTCAATGTTTCCTCTCCAGATGTTGGATACCTCTCCTTCTGTCTAATAACCTTAAACTTTATTTGCTCGCTTTTAAGCACAGTCTAAATCAGGAGGCTGGAAATTCAAAATGCAACTTAGGAGCAGCCAGCATGTTTACGGGGGGGAGGGGAGGGGGGGGATGTTTTCTGGTGACGGGAGGAGGAAAAAACGGTGCAGCCTTTCCCCATTGATACTGATCTCCCTTCAGCATGTCATTAGCAGCTGCCACACATAAATACTGCAGACTAATAATGCAGGTGAACAAGAAAAAAAAAAAAAGGCGACAGACAGACAGACTCCTGTTTGCATGCTCTGCCAACCGCGAATTACCCGGGTGCAAGGCTGCCAGCACCTACAGTTCGGCGGAACCGGGCAGCCCTAAGCACTCATCTTATCTGCATCAATCTGCACGGTAGCTGATGCCCGTGATTACTTCCAGCAGAGTGATGCAGGTAGGGATGCAGAGACAGCGAGTAGGTGAGCCTTTGCCACCAACATCAACTGAATCTGAAACACTGATTCCTTCCCTGGATAAATACACTGCGTGTTGGCTTTTTTTTTTTTTCCCTCTTCCTTTCTCCCTTTACATGAAATGCACCACAGGGTATGGGTAACTTTGCACTTACGTTGGTTGTCTACCTTTGGCGATCTGCTGCAGCTAAGCAGTGATCTGTTCCAGCAGATACAGCACAATGCATCTGGTAAACCACCAGTTTTGGAGAAATCAGCAGCAGCCAAACGCTTCCTCCTTGAGGTATGTGTTGCTTCGGGGTGGCAAATTAGCAACTCCGGGGAGCAAATTCACAGTTCTGTCGTTAGTCATCCTCTCCACGTTCCGTTCCTACCGCACGGCGATCCTTGGGGTGTTCAACGTGCACGCAGCAACCCAAACAAACAGCGAGCAAAAACCCGGTGCACTTCTTCAGAGCGGGGGCATTTCCCACTCCGCACTGCACACCATTCCCAGCCCGCTCCCGCAGAGCAGAGGCAGCTACATGAAGTCTGCAACTTCTCACTGGAGATGACAAGAGTTGGTCTGGCGATGCTTCTCTCTCTCTCCTTATCTCTGGGGTGACAGTTGCCCACACACACAAAATTAAAAAAAAATAATAAATAAATCCTAATAGATTATTGCTTTAGTGGCGGGAGGAAGCGACGGCGCTTTCCCTCCTCCCTCCCAGCCTCTCTCCCTCTCACACGCTCTCTCCTTCTCTCCCTCTGAACTGAAATTCTTGATATAACTCTCAATAAGCCCAGAGGGAGGGTGTGAGCGGCGCTAAGCCACCCCTCCCGCCGCACCGCATTGGCCCGCGCCGGCGGGGGCGGTGG
>VZRW01006981.1:68098-105512 GCA_013398125.1 Aegotheles bennettii
TGGGGGCCGCGCATTCTCCGCCGCCTTCCGCGGGGCCGCCGCCCGGCGCCGCGCCGGAGGGAACAGCCGGCCCCGGCCCTGCTGCGCGCGGTTCGACTTTATATTTAATACATGCCCTTTCATCTATAATTCACGCCGCTCCGACTCCAGCCCTGTCTCGGCCCCCATTTACGCCTGCACACCTTTCTCCTTCCCGTTCCCGAAGGGTCAGCCGCGATACTCGCCAGAGGAAGGAGAGGGCTGCTCTGCTGGTTGGGGTTTTGTCTGCTTAAACATTGAACTGGAAAACATTCCCCTCTGTGGTTTGATAAATAATAAAAGTGATAATTTCTTCTTCCCCGTAAATGACACAGGTAAATTATCCAGCTGGCCACAGAGCAGCATCACATGCCTGGAAGACAGTGTAATAAAACGCCAATGTATTGCGACAGGAGTGACCTCAAAAGTGTGACAAGAAGGTGATTATAGTGCATTATATATAGTGCGTTGTACATAGTGCCTTCTTCAACATTTTCTGAAGCATGAATGAACCTTCATTTAACTGTGCTTTTATTGCTAGCTTTTCTCAGCTTGAACTTGCAAGCGTATGACACAGTACCTATCAAATTTAGCATGCCCGGGTATGTGGCCGGCTGGCTGCTGTTTCTGGTTGAGCCTTTCAAATAGATATGCATACAAAAAAACCCAGAGATAACATCAGTGTTTGACTATTTCTGTATGCTGTGCTATGTCTAGATAATTTACACATTTTCAGTTGATAGCACTGGCCAGCTAAAGATCGAGTTCCTACCTGGAAGATTTTACATTTCTGGATGCAGGCTCCTACCTTTAGACTGCCATATGCGTGTGCACATACAACACACTGCTAACTAATGGTGGAAGCTGCTTGTATCTTTCAGAGGTCAGTAATCTGCATGGCTTGGGTTTGTGTGGGGCATGTTGTTAAATATCCATGTCTTTGCTAGTAATACAGATGCAGATGCTGTACATGAGTATTGCACGTACCGTAATCCCATGATGTGTGAAGATTAAACACTCTTAGTTTTGCTGTGCTTTGTATTTGTGTCCAGAAGACTCCTGTTAGAGACACACACAGAAAAAAAAATGATCCTGGTTTTGATGACATCAAGTAATGGTAGCAAACGGAACTGAATCTAATAATAGTTTTAGAAAAATGTTAATTGTGTAATACAGGAAGGATGGCTAGAGCCCCAGCATCAAAAGTCGAGCAATTGACATGAAGGAGCAACCTTACTGCCAAACCACTTAGAAAAAGAATTCTGTGAATGAATTAAGTACGCAGTTCTTTTGTCTTTTAAAATACAAAGCAGAACAGCCATTAATAAAGAAGATAATTAGAACTACTAGCATTCTGTGTAATGCAGTCTGCTCTGAAATATGGTGTGTTTATGTATGCGTTAATAATGCACACATTTTTCTTGACACTAGTCATATCACAGCAGTATGGCATCACAGACGTTTTATAGCCTCATTCTAGTAACATCACAGACATATAACATTCTTATTCTGATCACACCATAGTCATTTCAATGTCACATTGTAGTCACATCACATAGCCTGAATTATTTAACTTTTATTGCTAAGCTGAATAGTTTTCTGTTTGCTCAGGGATGACTTTAACTTGTAGTCAGAACTGATTAGCACATGCTCGTAAACGAGCTCTTTGCATGTACACAGGGTTAGCCTCATGAAAAGTTAGGAAGAGAAAAAAATTAGTAAAATTTCAATGAACTAGTAGCTGTTGGATTTAAATCCAAGATGGTCACAAGTCACAATAATAGGATTTTTTTTGCTGTTTTCTGAAGTTATTTTAGAAAGCCAAAGATGTTTACATGCAGATTATGTTAATGTTTATGTGCTTGCTTTAAACTGCTGTAGTTCTTTAACTAATCATACGTTATTAACCCTGTGGAAGAGGCAGGTCTTCGGACCACAGTGTTTTCACAATAGATTGTAAAATTGAGGCCCAGAGTACCAAAGCAGCTAGAACTGTCACAACTGCTTCTAATAATGGGAGAAAACGAATAGAAAGGACTGTGTTCCTGAGTAGGAATCAGAATTGCCCAGTGCAGCATTACGCTGCATCTGAAATGTGCGGAACTGATCTGAAACATTTCCCATGTTCACTTGAGTAACCATGTTTTATCCTCCAGTAAATGTTTATTTGCTCACTCTTTTATTTGAGAAAACTACAGTATTTGATGTTATGCTCTCCTCAAATGCAGCTATATACTATTATTTATACTATTCCTTAATAGTCTGTTTTCTTTACTGTGATGTATTAGACTTTTGTCAGCATATAAGAACACTGGGCTCCTAATCACATCACAACCTATTAAAATGACTTCTGTATTATAGCATATTAACTATTCATCCACATCATTGCTTGTTATCTTCGCCTCCATATTATTATGTATCAAATTCTTTTCCATATCGTATTTGACTCAAATTCTAGCACACTAGAAACTGACTCCAATTATTCTGTACTAGCTGTAGTCAAATTGCACTAAATGGAATTGCTTACATTGTATCATACTGGCTACAGGCTCACACAATACATTATACATGAAACTGATTCACATTATGCTTAGCTAACTAAAGACTTTAATCTTGAAGTGTTGAGCATAAAATGCTATCATTCTTCACTGAACTGGCTCTGGTCACTTGATAATTTTGTGCTCGGGATTGCCTCTTACAGGCTGTTATTAAAGCAAAATGGCTTTTCCTTTCCTGCAGTTCTACCACTTTCTATGGAGAGCTGATTCATATGCTAATGAACGAGCTCTTCTACTTCATGCCATCCCACTGCAACACTGGAACCTGACCTATGGTGTACCCATAGCATGTCCCTTTCAGTCCAGCATAGCAAAAATACATATTATAAACATTCACTTCTGTGTTCAAATAGCAGGTTACGTGATAGCTATTTAGTAATCCTCAATATTATCTCTGGAGGCCTTGTTTCTTAAATGTTGCTTAAATCATTAGCATGTACAGCCTTGGTCTCATCTCCAATAGGAATTATTCAGAGCCAAGTTGCCAGTTCTGCTGAAAACTTTCCCAGACATTTGCTCTGCTCAAACTAGCACTAGCATTGCTCTGTCCTTGACCTGGGCTTCTGCCACAATTCAGTCCCAGGATGAACTCAGAAAATCCAGTTCTTACAGGAAATACTGGTGCCAAAAAAGTGATGCTTATCTTCCTAACCCCCAAAAACTTCCGGGAATCTATGAAGACAACAGACAATGCCACAAAGGTGGGAGCAGCATACGGAGAGGATTGTGGAGCCTGTTTTTTCTGCATATCCTCACAAGCGTGTTTCTCTTTACATGCATGCTGCTTTTGTCTAGACTTTGCACACCTGATGGTTTGAATTTCAGGAGCTTACTTCAGAGTTTCCTTCTCGGGTGTAGAGATTGAACCTGGAGCCTTTATTTACATGAGTAGTTCAAATGAAGTCAATAAAATATTTTGTATAATGTGAACCGTGCATAACTACAGCATTTCAAAAAGCCAGGTAATTGAATTATAAATTATGTTTATTTAATATACACTTCTTTATTATTTAAAAATGTATTTCATCGGGTTTTTGACTGCTTGTGAAAGCTCCAGCAAAGGAAAAACACTCAAGCAAACAATTCAGAACTATATATTAATCTGTATTCTTAAATAAACAGCGATAACTGAGTCAGTTAACAATGAATAATTTATGCCAATTGAGCTCCTGAGATGGGGCAATACTTGCAGAATCGGGCCCTTTTAATATGTCTTTCTTCGGGAAAATAAACTCAGTCTCTGGCTAATCAAATCACAAAAGGGGCAGGTGACGACCTTTATTCCATTTGAATGGCAGAACTAAATTTAACCGAATTTGCTTTTTTTTTTTTTTTTCTGACTGACAAAGATTGCAAATGTCAGTTCATGGCTCTGAAGGGTCTACAAATGCACAAGCTGAAAACTGGCATTTTGCAGTGCCAGTGTTTAATTCCCATCACTGTAAAATGCAGCAAGGTGCTGAACTCCCATTAATTATTGCTGTTTATTTAAAAATACAGATTAATGTACAGACTTGAATTGTTTACTTGAAAGTGTTGGGTTCTCTCTCCCTCACAGGGCTTTAGTAACTATTTAGTAAAACAATAAACATCAATTTGGATATGGCAAAAAGAGAATAATAAACAAGTACCATTTAAAATGCAATTATTGGATCATTTAAAAGAGATGTAATTGCACGTGCCACAATAAGAAAAAAATGTTTTATATTCTGCTACCCTCGTTATTTGTTATGATTGGAAGTAGCTGATGAATCAGAATACAGAAGCAGACTCCAACCAGTGTGCTTTTGTGTAAGGTGGAAACATTTCAAGACCTGCAAATATCCTGATGTCTTATTGATGCTTTATTGTTTAAAAATGGGAGAAGAAAAAAAGACAGGAAAAGAAAGGGAGTCTAAAGGTTTTTAGACAAAACAGTATCTGAAGAAAGCTTTAGTAAAGCTTTTTCATTTCCATCAAAATGGTAGCGTAAATCTGGTTGGTGGACTTATGGGGATGCGATGCTGACAGGATTAGAATGAGACACAAAGCATGGAATGAGACCTCCTTAAGGCATTTACTTTGTTTTTCTGTTTCAGCTTCTGACTTGTTCCTTGCTTGCACAGAAAATAGGAAATACTCAATTTAAATCAATACATATACTCACACTAACTTGCATTAGTAGATTGACATCTTTACAGTCAGTTTTGAACCTAAATATCTTATGTTTTTTCAGTCCTACCCTGATGTCAGTCATGCCCCACCATTTACAAAAGGTTTACTAAGGTAGTGAAGCTTGATTAAACTCTATGTCCTCTAGGGCAAAAAATACTTGTTTGACATAGACATAGCTTCATTCTTTAAATTACAGATAGGCCGGCAGACAGAGGAGTAATTTCTGTTCAAAAGCACTGTGCTGTTATGGTCATTTCTAACACTCTTGCTTTTCTTAACATTTGGGTTGAGCCAACACATCTAAGGTTTCAAGGTTTTATCTTTTGGAGGTGGTATATTTTGCAATATGATAGTAGAAATATTGCAACAGCTACACCTTTTCATTTTGGAGCGGATTATGCCCATCTGTTTACCGTGCATGTGTACTGAAGGGAAGAGCACAGATTCCTGAACCACATCTTTTCTCCATGTCTCAGTGGCATGGCTGTGACTCTCACAGAACCTTTGCTCTTCAGGGCTCTAGAGGTCAAAAAGAGAAGATGCGTGTCTTCCTCCTACAGTCAACAGTACATTGACTTTGTACATGTCACCATGTTCGGGGGAAGTACTTTGATGTAATTTTGGTTTTATGAAGGCTAATTCCTCTTGGATCTAATTCTGCTTGGAGCTCTTCTTGATGTGGAAGCCAGAATTCTGCAGAGGATACATGCAGAGCTGAGCCCGAAAGAAAGGATTACTCCGAATGAAATTCCTCTAATTAAAACAATGGGGGAAATTACAGGTCTGTGTTTGGTATGCATTCAGGGAATAGGAAATGTCACCAAATAACTTTGTATTCATTTACATTCTGTTCAGTATCCTAAAAATATTTAGATTCTGGACAAGAGAAAAAAAAATCTGAAAGACCCTAAATCCACAAGTTGACTTCTCAATAGATTTTTACTGTTCGATTCAGGGACTTATTGGCCAGGTTCCTTAATAGGCAGAAGTTACTTGAAGTCTTAAAATAAGTAATGTGTTATCATGTATGTGGTAAGTTATCATGTAAGAAACATAAAAAAAATACAGATAATGTTGCAGTACGTTCTCTTCATGAGAACTCACTGGGTGTTCATAGTCAGAAAATAGTTTAGGAGAAGAGTGAGTTTCATTGGTTTTCCTTTTTTACTACTAATAAATCACTGCTTCTGCCTCCCATGTTGACAAGCAGCAGATGTTTCAACACAAACTCCATCAAAGTTAGTCATTTTGTCCTCTTCCTTATCAATGTTTCTGTCCCTCTGAGGACAACGTGCCTCAGGAAATAAGTAAGCACCTATCTACAGGGGCATCACTCAGTCATGCTTAGACAATTATCACAGCAAAACACACCTCAGACTGATCAATAATTGCTTTCCTTGTCAAATTTCTGGATGTCACAAACAACACCAAAGAGGGGGATCAGACCAGAGCAAAGCCTTGTCTAGACAGGTAGATTAGATTGCTTTTCTGTCCTAGCAGAGGCAGGAGGGTGCCACAGTGGTCCACAAAGCATAACAGGGCACAGTTCTTCCTCTGCCCAGCAACTGGGCTTGGGTGGACTCGAGTTGCATGAGGAATGAAAATTCTCCCTCCTGGGGAGGACACCTCAGAATCAGGAAAAAAGTGATATTAGGAATCACTTAGAAGCATCATA
This sequence comes from Aegotheles bennettii, assembly GCA_013398125.1. Classification (NCBI taxonomy): domain Eukaryota; kingdom Metazoa; phylum Chordata; class Aves; order Caprimulgiformes; family Aegothelidae; genus Aegotheles; species Aegotheles bennettii. Next base: position 74,504 of record VZRW01006981.1, read on the forward strand.
GTTTTATTCCTGGCAGAGTTTGTTCTGACATATGCCAGAAAGTTGTTATTTTCTGATGTATTTACAGGGATCAGTGCTTAGATTCCCTTTCATATCTCTGCCTTTTCCCTTTATCTCTTTAAAGCATGGATAGACTGAAGGCCTTCTGGCTGAATGGCTTATATCTGTTCTTGCAAACCTCAGGCCTGCACTGAGGAGAGGATACTTGCTTCCAAGATATGACATTTTAGAAAACAGTAACTCAAGTTTATTCAAAGTCCTATTTAGGCGTTCTTTTTTCTGTGTAGTATATATCTACGTAACTGTCAGTGAAGACAGTACATTTATGCAACAAAAAAAGAAGCCTACAGATTTTCTTGGACTGAAAGCTCAGATGAAGTGTGCGTGATGCTAGGAGAAGACACATGAAGGTGTAATACAAAAATGATGAGTTTATCTCATTTCTGTAATTGGGAGGTCTTTTACTTTCAAGCATTGCAAAATAGGTCAGTCACTGTAAAACCAGATCTACCTGGCTATTATCATACTAGTGAGGAGTAGTAACTTCAAAACCTTTTTTTCCCCACTGCTGCACTGCTGTCAATCCTCCAAAACACCTGTGCAATTTAGTAAACTTCATATACTGAACACTAGTCATTTCAAAGGTTAACTTCAGCTATTGCTTGATTTACATTACTGTTCAGCTGATTTTTGACTGAGGAATGCAGTGCATACATGCCAGAGGACTTCAGGATATACTGTGAGAGTAGCCAATAATATGCTGTTCATTACTGACAGAAATAAGACTTCTTTTAATCTGGGAACTATGAAATTCTTATTAACATGACTACATTTAAGTGAATGAAGAGACTGTCTCTGCTAGCCCTAGAGATATGTATTTTTTAAAGATGGTACAGCAGGAATCTTGCTCTGTACACATACCTATGCTACTGTGAGAGAACTAGTGGAGTTGTGAGCCTTCAATTTTCCTTCCCATTAAGTATTTGGCCTTGAATCTAAGTCTTTGAACAGGAGTGAAAATGTCCATTCCGTTGATAAAAATGTTTGTTATCCCACTTTGGCCTGTGATGGGTCAGTGCCTATACTTTCTCTATGGGATAGCTACCACATATTCCATCTGTCATTTGGAAGCACCTAATCTAAAGTGTCAAAATGTAAAAGCTAAAGTTTTTGCCAGTTTGGAATTCTTTGGCAGTGACACATCTATGGTTGAAGAATAATCTCTCTATTTTTATTTTTTTATTATTACATGGATGTAAGCTTCCAGTCAGACTACAGAAGTTGAACCTAATAGATTCTCTTTCAGAAGCTCATATGTTTCAGTTTGTCTAGAAATGGAGGAGAAAAGTAAATTGTGATCTCGCATCTGAAGTGTGCTCTGCCTGAATGGGGGCTTTAAAACACTTGGAACTAATTTCAAGATCAGGAGCTGCATGTCTTAACAGTATTAAGAGAAAGTAATGTTGAAAACCCAGATTGTCTCCACAAAATACAGACATGAGGCTCATTTTCATAATTCTTTAATTGTATGAAGTTAGCATTACAAATTATTATGTCAGTGTTCCCACATAGCCTGGGGCGGCTCTGATTTAGAGTATACTGTCACAAACTCTGTTCTCATTAACACTGATACTGCTTGTTCTGATCTGTAGTAAATCTTATATAATACCGTAAAACCACTGAGAAGATACATGGTTAAAAATACCTGAAGCTTCAAAACACAGGTCTAAAAAGATCTTAGTTGTCTAAAGTAAGATAGGAACAGAATATAGGCATCTGCCTCATAAGGCGGTCCTGAAAGCCTGAACTTAAATGTCATCAAACTGGAGGCAGTTTCTCCACAGCTTGCTTCGATGTACATAGTTGAAATTTCTGAGAAGCTGAACCTGTACTTTTGTGGTAGTTCAAAAGCCTCTTAGTCTTGGCCTGTGTGAGCAATGTGTATCTTAAGCCCTATCAGGATCTACAAATAAAGTTCTTCTCTTCTCACTGGATATAACAGTGCATACCTACAAAATCAAGCTCTATGTAAAACGTAGTGTGTTTTCTTTTACCTTATTTTTAAGCACAACCATGAAAATTGTGTTTAAATGGTTTTAATACTCCTTTAGCCCAGCAGGCACTTGCTCAGTTTTTGTCGTTTTTTGTCTCTTTCCTGGATAACTATCACAAATTTCCAGCTTGTGATTCAAGTGCTCTTGGTGGTTCATTTAGCACTTCTAAGAGGTCTGTAACAGATAATTCAAAAGCATTCCTACTAGCAGTTGCTTTCAGTTTCCTAAACAGGGTGCTCTTATTCTGTAAGAGAATCTATAGGGAGGTGCAAATTGAAAAGTTGTTCTATATATTGCTACAACATGTACAGGTACATGCTCTAGGTGTGCTTGTGGGTAAATCGCCATGGTAGTCACAGTTCTTCTTTGAATGGTTTTAAAGAGTAGCCTCTCATTCAGTTTTGAAGGAGGGCACTGTGGAATTTTCCACTCTTCCCAAGTGTTCTAGAGGCAACCAAGGTGCACCTGTGACAGACAACTTGAGCATGGACATTTCAACCACTAAATGGCTTCCTGGAGCTCATATGGAGTCCAATAAAATTTATCCAGACACTTTCCAAAATTTTATCTACTGTGAACTGTATTCTATGAAGGCACAAGGGGAGTTTCTGGGGTTTTATATTGGAGAAATGTCAGAAAATGTCTTCATTGTCCTAACTTAAAAAAATCAGAATTAGAGAGTAATTAATCCTCCTTGAAGACATTTACATCTAAATAGCAGTAACTGATCTAATGAACTCAAATTTGCTGTGCTACAATGAATGTAGATTGTGGAACAAAGAATAGTTGGAAAAAAAGATTAATATTTATACAGTGTCATTTTTAAACAAAGCCATCCAGAATAATTAACTATATGTGTGTATGTAAGGAGTTTCAGTAATTAGGAAGCATTCCTGTGGTACATTTTAGTTTAGGATGCAATGAAAACTATTTTAGTTGTATTTAAAGAGCAGTCTTTTCTGTTGAAAGAAAAGTACAAGATTTTTGTTTAGTTTTATAGATAAATCTAGAAACTCTTCTTTTTTTCACTGAAACTACTGAAACCTTGGCCACTGACGTCAAGAGAGCAGGCTTGGACTCAAACAATGCTTGTCAAGTGTATTTCATTCAATTTACAGCTTTTTCTTATAAACGCCTGCACATCTTCTAAATGCAGTAAACAGTGTCATCTAGAGGATATTTTTAAGCACTGCATGTCATCTGCAAACCAACATCTCTTCTACAAAGATTTTGACAAGCAAAGTGAAAGCATGAAGCTACACATTTGCCATAGTAATTATCTCTGTTTTTTTAAAAAAAATAATATTATTGAATATACTCTGCTTTCAGGATACCAGAAAGCCTTATACACTGTCACAACAAAATAGTTGTATGCCTTAAGGCTGTTCATTTAATCACAGGCATTTAAAGAAATCAAGCTAACATCCACTATTACTGTGAATCTTAGGTTTAGTACAATTAATGTGACAAAATATTATGTAAAGTTGCCATAGTGGAAAATAGGGAAATAATTTGTAATATCGTGTAGTTTTGAACAGTGCATATTTAAATAATTGTGTTTAGCTATTTGTGCTTAATATGATGTAATTCATATTGAACTAAGAAATTTTTAAAAATATTTTTAAAATCTAACTAAAACCAGCAAATAATTGTTAATTCATCAAACAATAGTATAAGACCTATGGTAGGAAACAATCTCTTTGAAAGGACTTTAAAGAGAGACACGTTTCGAATGTCATCTTACATTGACAACTTGACATTACTGAGAGGTTTCTATTTCCAACCTTAGATGCAGTGAGTGGAGACAACTAACAAAACCTTTTTCCATCAACAGGTGTTGAGTTATACAGGTCTCCCTTTCTCTTTTTTATAATTCAGTTCTGCCATTTTCAGGGCTGGAATCTTTATCAGACCTTTTTTATTTGAAAAAGACCAAAAAACCCTAACCAACCAACCAACCTAAACCCCTGCATTGTAAATAACAAATTGCTAGGAAACGTGTTACTGTTTGCCTTAAATGAAATTGCACTTTTTTCTGTCTAGACCACAAACATCTTCAGATCCTGCAACTCTCTGCTATGCCTGCTTTGCCAAAGAAGGACTTCCAAATTTCATGTGTTATCCCACTTCTTCACAGTTTCATATTATTTTGTAAGACTTTAAATATGTAAGGCTGTGTGTAATTTCAGTCACGGGTCAGGCAAGAGTACAATCTGTATCGAACTTGAGTACAACGGGTCCATTAAGATGTAACTTAATATCTGTTTTACAAATGAGCTGCATTAAAAACATACCATTGCTTAATGAGGCTATACTGTTAATTAAATGAATTAAAAACTGTAATATGAAATAAAATCAAACAAGACAGTTACATGATACAGGAATTTAATTATAACAAAGTTTCAGTAAAGCTGTCAAGTTAACTAGTTACAGATAAAATCTTTGACAGGATAATACTGCCTAAAAAGCAATTTTCCTTTTATAATTGTGTTATAATTAAAGTGACCATACATTTTGAAGGTTGACATCACCTGCATTCAACAATAAGCTTACATGTTATGGAAGTAATGATAATATTAGAATGGTGAGACTGAGATAATTAAAAATGCTACTGCATCCAGTGCATTATTGCCTGACAAGAAGAGTTGCTAACACTTGCAGGAATGAAGCTACAGGAAAAAGGATGCCTGTCAGAGGATGTTTTTCCTATGCTAGTGACTTTCATAAAGTTTGGTGACAAGGACGATAGGACCATAATCTTCTTTATGTATCTTTAAAATAATTTAAAAGTGCTATTTCAAACCCATTCACGTAATCAAAAGACTTGCTCTCTCTCTTCTCTGCAGAAGAGACTGCAGAGCTGATAGCACACCCAGTTATGAGGGATGAAGGTGTAGGGGCGGGGGAGGTGCGTATCATCCAGAGCTTTTTCATGTAGAGACAGCAACCATGGCCCCGCAGGGACAGGTGCTTTGTCAGGCAGAACTCTGCTGGATTTGGATGTTTGCATCCAAAACAAACATGTTCCCACAGTTGCACAGAACCTTTCTTATTTCATAGAGTCATAGAATCATTTGGGTTGGAAGGGACCATAAATATCATCTAGTTCCAACCTCCCTGCCACCCACTCTTAGGTGAGATTGACTGCTCCACTCTAGAGACAGTATAAGCAATACAGGGTAAGTTTCTGCATGTTAGTACTTCTAACATGATCACTAATGTTTCTACATCTCCAGAGGGTTTTGATGTAGGAAGGCAGTTGCTCTAGAGGATGTCTGGAGGTAAAGTGTGAACTCTAATGAAAGAAGTGAAAAAAGCAAACAGCTGGGCTTCCTATCTCAAGATAGCTGGGGAGATGGAAATGATCCATAGGAGCATCAAATAAGAAAATGTGATCCCTTGCAGTAGGTTTAGTGTTGGGTTTTTTTATAGCAAAGTAGTGCTGTATACACTTTCTCTGTAAAGATAATAGACATTTAGGGAGCACTAGATAGCAAAAGATGTGGGAGTATGCTAAGAAGAAAGGGCTGTAGTCAGGAAGGCCAAGAATGAAGTGGAAACAAAGGCAACACCAAGAGAGAATATATAAATTAGGAAACAAAAAAAAAAAGAAAGAGACCAGCATCTAAGTAAGTTTGGTATAATTAAAACAAGATTTTTGATTAGTGGTTATATAACCATAATTTCAAGCTTATTGGCTAGATCGATATAAATATTTACATTAAATATGTGTTGATAATTGATAGTATCACAATGAAGTTGTACAGTCAAGTTGTCAGTGGCCTAACGCCTCGACCTCTGGTGTTCGTAGAGGATGATATATTTCAGTGTTAAAGGCACTGCCAGAGTGTCTCAGACTGTCCCCACCAAATAGTTTCAGTGCTTGCAAAAATGGTTTCTGTGCTCAGTGGAAAAGATCACACAAATACAATTACCCCAAGTGTGAAACTTCAATGTAAAATTCTTGCTGTAACTACTTCCCAAAATGTAACTTTTGCCAGCAATGAGTTTTGTTAGCTCATTACTAATGATTGTTTGTATCAAAATGGGTTGCGTTGTCCATGAATTATCCATGCATCACCATCCCTAAGTGCCCTCTAATCATCTGCAGTGCTGCCTTGTTACATGCAATGCTGGGGAGTTCTTCATACAGGGTGTATTTTTTCTGGAGGGCTGCCAGGCATTCCCTTTTCCACAAGTAGAGACCATTGGTAAAAATACCATAGACTTTCATGAATTCATTTCTGGGAGAGACATGGTGCAATTTAAAAACTGTAGGAAGGAACAACCCTGGCAAATCACATTTTTCTCTGCTATACTTCAACAACAAACACTTCTTGCTCTTGTTTTCACTTGCTCAGTAATAGTTAATTACATGCCCTATTGAAAATCCTCCATGGCACTGACAAACAGTTGACAAATCGTAGGAGTTTATGAAGCAATTACCTGCCCTTACATACCAGTTTATGGAATTGGGAAGTTCTCTTGCAGACAGCAGTAAAGATCAGGGTAAAGCAGACAGTGAGAACAAGCTTTAGCTGATGGTGTCAGAGGATTGCTGCTGGAACCATCTATTAAATGTGGATTCCTGGTATTGGACTAGATAATCACACTGAATTGATAGGATAGCACAGTGAGCAATGGCAGGAATGTGTTTGCTGAAAATTTATGTCAAGGTTGCCTTGGAGCTGCGGGTATCATACCAGTATAATATTTCCTTGTCTGTACAGATGCATTTTGTCATAAACACCTGGAAACTTACCATTTCTGACTGCTACTGGTCAGTTGTAAACCCATTTGAAACTGCTGCCATGTCAAATCTAACACTGGCATCAACAAAAACACAGGTGTCAATGGAAGAGCAAGGCAGGAAGACACATTATTTGAGGAGCTTAAAAGCTTCATATTCTCAAATGGCAGCTTCAGAAACTGCTTGTACTTTTTTATTTTTTTATTTTTTTAATAAGGAAAATGCCAAAAGAAGTGGAAAAGTTCATAATTTTCTGCTGTGGAGTTGAGCCTGCAGCAGACCTGTGCATCCAGAGAATAATGGTAATTGAGTGGAAATACTCTGGTTTTGTATTCCCACATTCTGGTGGGATTCTGCTCCTGAACATCAGCTTCAAAGTCATTTAATAAATGTCACGATCTTCTGCATGGGCTATCTGAAATCTGAAGTCTTTACCTAGCTGCGTGCATATTATTTGCAGAAAGAGGCCCTCGTGGAACTTTCCTCTGTGTTCATACAGTAAGAAAGCAAACGACAAAAAGAACTCTGAGAGAGAACAAAAGGACAAAACCGAAGCAAACTCAAAATATGTTGCTTAGCAATGCATCTTGTATCACTCCAGGGGGATGGTCTTTGCCACACATATTTACATGTTATGAGCAGAGTTTACTGAAAAGCAGAAGAACATTTGTGCAAAGCCAAAAACATAAATAAATGGTATATTGCATTTTTTTTCAGTGATGCAAGGATCAAACTAGAAGAAAAGACACATGTATTTTAAAAATACATGTATGCATGTATTTTTAAAAGCAGCTAATTTGGATAAAATATTTGCTATTTAAAAATTTTATTTCCCTTACTCATCCTTTCTATTCCTACCCTATTTTTGCCATTTGGTCCAATGTATTGAGTGATAGTTCTGTTAGGAACTGTCTGTTAGGATTTGTTTTTATATTTGTAACTGCACCTATGAAAGCTTCAGAATGGTGAAAGAAGGTCTGTAACTTAAACCTGAGTGTTGGAAGAGTGGCAGACTAGAAAAATTACAGGGCTTAATATTTCTTTGGGTGCTTTTGTGACTGTTTAAGGAACTGAGGGCCTAAAAGAATGGAAAAAGGGGAAAAAAATCCTTCAATATTGGTCATATTATTGTGTTAAATTGCAAGGATCAAGAAGATAAAAAGAAGAAAAATTGAGGACATTTAACTTTTACATTAATTACTGTCTCCAAATCTTTTGAGGATTTTAACTGAAAAAATCTGTAGGAAAAAAAAATTCTACAGCAATTGTCTTCATTTTTCCAGGTGTTTTTAGCAGAAAGCCTTGCCTATTTAGACATCTCCCTTTCTCCCATTTACGGTCTGCTTCCTTTCCAGCAGACTGCTACAGACCTCATTCCAAATTGGTGACAGCATACTTTTTATCCTTTCCCTTCTAGTGCAGCACATTCAAATGATAAAAAGCCTTATCATGTGAATATGCTCACTCAGAACACGAAACCTAGGCATCCTACATATTAGTTTTCCTGACGGATTGATTGATGCCATGCTTTAGGTTACAGGTTTCGTAGTTTCCAGTGAGGTACATTTCCTAGCACAGCATCGTACACTGTCCGAGGTGTATTTCACAGCTTTTTGTAATTCCATTTTATCTCAGCATTTTATCAGGCATAATGCATACCATTTTTACAGCAAACTTGTTCTGGGAACATTTTACAGCATAAACTTGCATATGTATGAAAATATATAGGGATGGCAGGGCACAGATGAGGCAAGTGGCAGAGAATATTTTTAACCTCTAACATTCTCAACACTCGGTGCAAAACTGTTTTTATTTTATAGTGGAATTTGTACATGTCTTCCGAGGATAAAAAAAAATTGGAATTTAAGGCACAGAAAGTGTCATATTTTGGCTCTAATATTACAAGGCAGAGACACCTTGCTGTTTGTGCCAGTATAGATAACTGTGTTCTTTTATCACCTTAGAAGAAATCCTTCTGAGTAATAAAAATCCTCAGTACCTTCCTGATCTGTTCTTCTTAAACAAGCAAGTTCTCTGCTTCCTGGCTACACAAGTAAATGACATTTTACGATGTAAGAAATGTAGGAGAAATACACATAGGATTAGTTGCTTGTCCTCCAATAATCTTTTAAATTCTTTTAGCCTTTTCTACCATTCACCACCCTGTCACTGTGACATGTTAAACAGCCTGAGTTATTTGTTTGTTCACAGTTTCCGTGTGCAGTGTGTTTTGCTGAAAGGCTGCACAGGACAGCAAGGTCAAAAGCTGCTGCTTTGTTTTTGTCCTGGATTTTGCACCCTCTGAATGGAGGGGGAGATGATGTTTTCTGTGCGGGAGAGCTTAGAGGCTTTGCTGGAAAACCTTTGGCAAGTGCAGGGCGGAGCAGGCAGGGAGCCTGCAGCTGGCGTGCGAGCCGGCGAGAAAGCGGAGAGCGCAGACACAAAGGTGACGGAAAGGAAACTTTCTGAGACAATCAGGAGGAGACTGCTGCAATCCACGGTGAAAACTGCTGGGTGGAGAACAAGGTCAGAAGGAAGGACAGACGCAGTGGATAGGAGAGAGGAGAGATTCGTTTTCAAATGGTTTAAGCTGAGTCCCCCCCAAAATCTTATTTTCTCTATTGTAATAGTTACCTTGTGCTACCCTGTGACCTAATGAATGATTATTTTTAACACTCAAAGCCCTATTTTGTGGTTTGACATAAGGAATAATGTCAGTACAGGTACCTGATGGCTCTGGCTGACTCAGTGTCACTTCACACTGACCGGTAATTTGCACAATGAACAGCCTCCCAGCTACAGGACAAGAGGAAAAACTTGCTGCATTGCCAGTCTACATCCAGAAGAACTGAGGTGGAAAAAGACTTAGTGTCAGTACAGTTTTCCAAAACAAGTTAGGGGATATGAAGGTAACATTTCTGAATTGGATATAGGGGAGAGAATTTCTTCTCTAGTGCCAAGTCAGCTGCTGCTGGGAGCTTATTAACCTCTGTGTATGACCATTGAGAAATGAATTCCTATCAGTTTACAAGGCATAGAAAATGTTATAAGGCAGAAGATGGAAAAAGACATGATAGGACAAACTGAGAGCAGTCTGAAGGGCACATCTTTTTATTAAGCTTGTCAAACATTGCCTCCTGTAATAGCAGGCTGCAAAAATTTCCAGGTTTTGTAAATAACTCAATGTTTCTTCCATTGCAGTAAATATACAGCATATGTTTAAGACTGGCCCTTAGACTTCAAGAACTTTGCTCCCCGTTCCCTGGTTTCCCACAGATGTGTGCTTTCACGCGAACAACTTTACTAGTTATATATTAATAGCCTGACAATGATGTGAATTTTATCCAACTATTCCTAATTGACGTTGGAAAATTAGAAATGTGAATAAAAGTGCAAATACCCTCATAAAAGCAAAAGGAAGTCAGTCAGTCACTGGTCACAAAAATGAGGCTGATAGGAAAGAAAAATACTGTTTTTCAATAACTTTACCCCTCCCAAAGTTAAGCACAACCAGTTAGATAATGACTATGCTAACATTATTCTAATTTGAATGCAATTTTTGTAAATGTTGGAGGAAACCAGAACAAGGCTACTTCAAGAAATTTAGACAAAAGAGAATCAGGTCCATGGTGATACATCCTTCTGAAAAGTTCACAATAGATGGATAAGATAATCTATTCCATTGCAATTTTGGCCTAAGATATCCATGCATCATCTTACTGTGTACATCTAGTAATGGTGCTTTCTCTCCTGACTTCAATCTTTTTTTTTTTTTTTCTACAGCCCCATCTTTACCACTCTTCTCGTGGAGATGTGTGGATTTGTAAGGGATTCCTCCAGGAGCCAAGTCAGATGTCTCAAAGCATGAAGGATTTCTTCTGAGTATAAGCGATGGTATCAAAAGGACTTTTCTACTTCTTGCCAGAGGACTGAATAGATCCTTACCATGGTCTTGGGGGCTACAGGGAACAGGTAGGTGCAACCTGTACAGTTTCCCTCCACTGAGTATACAAAAAAATAATAGTTTCTTGTAGCCAAACTTTGGACCTTGAATTCAAGAGGGAACATGCTGCAAAGTCTTACAGCCCACAGGTTTCCAGAAAACGAGTTAGGCATAAATTCCATAGGTTTGACTACACTGTAAACTGAATTGATGTGTGTGTGTATGTACTTTGGTGACTTCTGTGCATCCTGTTTGTCATAACTTTAGTTCTTTTTTGCACAGTTTTAACTTTTTTAATGTATAGTTACCTCAGATGATTTTATTTTTTTAATAGAAATTATTATACACTTCCATGTTTTGTACTTTAAAAAGACCAGCTTTTGGAAATATTTTGCTGATGCATTAAAAATAAATTACCTTTCACAAAGTATTATTACATAAAACTTAAGTAAAATAGTGCAAGTTCAGTTGATAAAAAGAAAGGTAAAAACAAGAGAAAGGTCTTTTCTTCAGTATTAAAAAAAACCCTAGATAGCCTGTGTGATTATTTCTCAGTGTTTTGGAGAAGTCTCTCACCTCTGTCAACTAAGCCATGGTGATGCTTTCACAGCTAACATGAAAACATGTTATCGCTGAGTAATTTCTGACCTTCTTCAAAGATATATCTTTCTTTACTTTAGTCATCAAAAAGCTCTGTGCTGTGTTGTGCAACACCCTTAGTAGGAACAATACTTTGTTGCTGGTGAGCTGAATCTCCAGCACAACGGTAGGTAGCTGCTGATCAATAGCAACCGAAGCTGACATGTTTCCCGAAGATGCCGGCTGTGAGCTTCTGAACTCTCTGGAGAACGCAGAATTTGGCATGAGAGACATCCAGAATCTTAAACAGCCTTTTTTATCCCCTGATTCTGTAGTTATTACTGATCTATGCAGCTCTGAAAGCACTCTCTTTTTCCACCAAGCAGTGCTTGCTTTATGAACATCAAAATGGCACTATAAAAGGTGAATATGATCCAAGCAGCAATCACATTCTCCTCCACAGTCCCCGGCTCTTGTTGCCAAAACTATTGTTTCTATCATTAGCATTATTAGCAGTCTAACTTAATTAGCTAAATGACATTATTTAATGGCAAGTTCTGCAGTATATCTCCACTAACCATTACATATTTAATGTGGATTTTACTCATGTAGATAGGCTGGCTGGTGGGCAACAAAGAAAGAGAAAGAGGACAGAAAAGGAAGTCCAACAAATGAGTCCTTCCTACCCAAAATGTTTAACCAAAAAGGATGTAAAATGAAAGGACAAGGACTGTTTCCTATGGTGGATTTCATTATTCTTGAGGCACAAGAGTTAATTGCTGTCAAGAAAAACATACTGAGATGGCAGATAGGCAACAGGTGATGTATTGAGTGAAACCTGATTTTCAGGTGCTCTTGCCCAGGCACAGAAAGAGTATCTACTAGCTACCTCTTTCATTTCTCTTACATATTCCACAGAAGAACAACTCCCAGGTATTGTAGGAGAGGCTTCTATCATGTGCTCCCACTGGAAATCTTTATCCTAGAAAAAAAAAAAAAAAAAAGAACAAGGCTCCAGAGAGTTAACTGATCCTCATGAGGATAACACAGAATGCACAGTACCACTTAGTCTGAGATTTCTCAACATATGTCAGTGGCTGACCACTACAGGATTTTATTGTATTTAGTGCAAGTGCCATTGCAGTAGCATCCAATGCTTCATAGCTGTCAAAGGGCTGTTTGTGTACCTTGCTACACTACTTGTCTTCAATTTTCCTGCACTGCTTTTAATATAACTTGCAATTCTGTGAGATCAGCTCAGATCAGCTTTATGTAAATGCATCTTCAAGTTCCTTCACTGTGTATTTAACTGTTGTTTTCTTATGCAAGGGTAAATTTAATAGATTTTTCTACCTGGATGTGTCTCAAAAAACAGAGTAATGACCCTTTTATAGTTTCCTCAGAAAGAAAGAAATCTAGCCCGCTTGCTGCCAAAAAGATACAGGTAATTTTTCAAAGTCCTGTTAAGCATAGTTTAGACTGTGTGCAAATCATCCCCAGCATATTTGTAGGGACGTGACCAGATGTATCTATCCCACTGCAGAACCAGCATATCTACTATGCTACATAGTATAAAATATTCTGATTGAAAACAGATTCACATCTGTAGAAGAAATGGAAGAGAAACAGTGAATTTCAGAAAAGAAAGTAGGAGTAAATAGACCTGGGTATGGACCACCAGGAATTGTCGCATAGGTCACAGCCCACTTTCTCATGATTGTACTATCTGCAGAAAAGAAGGAGTCAGAAGCCACAGCTTAAATGAATTGGTTTAGACATCTGTGGTTTGTGGCCCGGTCATCCTGTGAAAGGACTTGCTATATCACTGAATCAAACTTTCTGCAAGCATATAAGAATTCAATTCACAATATCCAGTCGAGGCCTCTCACACGCCAAACACACGGTCAATGTGCTAAAGCAATCAATTGAAGGACCAGCAGCACCTAAAACTATAATGCAGCACATGGATTAAGCAGGAAAGACTGGGGATGCTTCTAAAGGCCCTTTGGTGGGACTTTGCTGGACTCTGATGAGACTGTTTTAATAGGAAATCCTTAAAAGTTAGATCTCAAATGTTCTAATGCTTTGCCTCCGTGCTTTGTCTTCCAGCCTCATAAATAGTTGAAGAATTCTTCAATTTTGCAGCTGTTATTGTAATTACCAAGCTAAATTACTTTTGCTTTTAAAACTGTGAATCACAGTTAACTGCTTAATGTTACTGCCATAAACATGAGGTTTATTGACATCTTAAACCCTTTCATTGTGAGACTGCCTTTTCTTTCCTTGCATATATCCCTGTTAATAAGAGTCCCATGTCCCTACCTGAATAAGTGGCTCACCAAGCATTTTTCAGCCTAGCTGAGACAGTTGGTGATCATTGGTTTTGTAAGTCTTTTTTCTAACACATTTGTTTATGTGTTAAGGGCCTAATTTAGCCTTCCTCTTTTCTAAAACCATGATGGTAGTTCATCCTGAAACTTCACAACATATTTTGATGTGTTCAGGGGAGTAAAAAAAATAAATTGGTTGAAGACAATTTCTCTCATCTCAGAGATTCTAATCCTCTACCAGTACCGAACAATTATGTATTTTTTATCTTTTTTTTAAAAAAAGAGGAAATCTGCTGCATTTCACCTGAGGGTGATTGTGTTTGAATTCTTTGATATGAATGAAACATAGATAAAAGTTCTTGTTACTAAATCAAATACATTCCTGGTAAAACTCCACACATTTATTACATTTCAACAGGTAAATTTAATTTAATACTTTGAAAACAATTATTTTCTATAGAAGGACTAGAAATAAAATGTTTTAAAGTTTACAAATACTGCATATTCTGCACAGCTATGACATTTCACTTATCTCTTCATGTGGATGTGAGGCCATTAGAAAAGGATACCTTGAATCCACATCTCCATGTACATAACTGTAATTATAGTAGAGTAATGTATTGAAATTCAGATGCTGTGCTGGATATAAATGCAGCACAATTTCCTTCTTTCCCAGGTCATAAGGGAGATTGATAGGGATCCAGAGAAGAATTTAAGTACTGCAATACCTAACTTCTGAGAGCTCTGTAGACAAACTGTATTTTCTCCTTTTTCAGTGCATGGGGGAAGTGAGATACCACAGAAACTTGCAAACTGAACAGGGATTAACCTGAAATAGTGAAGCTCTTTGAAAATACCAAGGACAGAGAAGGGTAGGACCTCAACCCCTTCCTCAAGAAGACATAATTATTTCTCTAACACAAGAATTCTCTTATACAAGAGCCTGAGACATCTCTTTTACACACTGCTACCCAAAATCTGACAAATAAATACTGAACAAGAAAGCAGACAGAAAAGTTCCAACCACTCTCAATATAGTAATAGAGTACTCATCTCAAAGGAGGTCAAAGTGAAAAGTGAAGATTCAGTTGTCAGAGTCTCTGTCCTAGGAGACTACTAAGGTACTGGATAAAAGTGTTTTCTGTGATGCCATTAAAACATATAAGAGAGGTCACCATACTGGAAATCCTTGGTGAGACCAGTGATTTAACAGCCTTACCAGGGCACAGGCACAAAGCAGCATGATGTCATCAGGACCTCTATTATGGAGATCATTGGACAGGGACTAAAGGGTCTTCAGTTGCCTATAGATGTAGGTGGCAGTCCAGCAAAGCTTCTGAGCAACATAGTAAAGCCACAATGTCAGTGCTCGATGTGCAAGTCCTTTAATAGATGGAGCTTAGTATGACTAACACAGTCACAGAACCTCCAGCACCAAAATATGCTCAGTAGCACACAGTCTAAATTTGTCATGAATTCTTCAGCACTGCAGGATATATTTTTTCTTCAAATTTCCAGATTCCTCCAGTATAAGCTCTTGTCCTGTCATTAATGTTACATGTCAGGGTATGGACAGCCTCCGTTTAAGTCTTCTTGTTTACAAAAAAGATGAAAAGGCACTTGTCATGATTGTAAGTAGCTGACTGTGATCCAAGTAGTATCGACAATAACAATTACCTTTTTTTCTTCCTATTTTATCTGTATTTAAGCAGATTTAAGAAGAAATTTAAAGAGAGAGAGTGTGTGAGACTCTCAGAAGTCCATTGGATTGTTGAAAGATTGTGAAGAAAGATGTAGCAATATTTAGGAAATGACTAATACCTTCTGGAACAAAGCTTTCCCTTCTGGTAAAAGCCATTTCTATTTTCCTATTGGATTCTATGAGCTGTCAGAAACATGAATTAAAAATATAGAAATATTCTACAATACAAGGCATATTCTTAGTAAGGCTTATGCTGCTCTTAGATCCATCTGTCTTCTCAAAGAGATATAGTTTCTTTCTTCACTTGAAAAATATCAGAATGAGCAACAGCAAAGAATGATAACAAGAAAGGAAAAAATATATAACAAAATACAAGCAAGAAAGAATTGCAATGCCTCTGCAGAGACAAGTCTTTCAATTAATTTTTGAAGAATTTTGGGATCCCTGTATAATTCTACATTTTGTGAAATAAAGAATTATCACTGCTGCAAGTTGTAACATGATTTCTAAATGCCTAAAGAAAAAAAACAATATGGAAATTTCATTAAGGAATAAAACTGTTTAAATGTTTAATCCAGTTCATACCTTTGTTGATCAAGCTGTGTATGGAGGAAATACCCCTGCTGGAGGTGTCAAAGAATCTGCATTTATGCAGATTTTGTATTTATTACTACACAAATATTCAGACATTTATATGGCAAAGCACTATAGGAATCAATGTACCAAATTTGTGTGTCATAAAATGGTGCTGTTGAGCTCAGTGAAACTTCCAGGTGTACATAGTGTCAGAATTTCATTCCATACCTTTGTCTTCGGATGTCACCTGCAGGGAAATTGATTTCTCTTTTGATTCTTGGGGGACCCTTCCAGACATTAGACAGAACTACTAAGACAGATCAACAAGAAGCTGCAAATGGGATTTTTCTGTAGCTTTGATGTTACTGAAAATGGGACAGAACGGCCAAAACTATTTCTCGTGTTGTAGAACAAATTCCCCCCTGATGTAAAATGACACAATTCCATTGACTCCAATGATGTTACACCAAATTTATGCCAGGAGGATATGTAGCTCTTTATCCATTTATCTATAAGCTGGTTGCTGTGACTTAATTTCAAATGAATTATGTTACTGTTCTTGGTCTGTGCCCTTGCAACACTTTATTACTTAGAAGGCTAGTTCAGCAGAAATAAATAAATATGTGATTTGCAGTCTCAGCAAACGTCCTAGCCAGGAACAATGGCCTCTCTGCAGTGTTCCAGTCTAATTGCCCCCAATTTTCTGCTCTAACCTTCATACCCAATTCATTCCCTTCTTGCACTATCCTCCTTACCCTTTTTCCACCCGATCCTCATGTTCAGATTTTCTTCAGTGTCAGCAAGTCTTTAACCACCAGCTCTTATGTATTCAAATTCCTTTAGAGAATAGGCATGTATTACATTTAAGAAAGTACATTATTTAAGAAAAGAATATAGTTTCAATTTTTTCTTCTTAAGCTCTCACCCTGAAATTTTGCATTTGATAGTATACTCTAGCATTTATGGTAACAAATAGTGTCATTATAATTGTGTCCTGTGCTTACTAGTACATCATCATCCAATATTTTTCTAATATCATAGTCAAAACCTGTCATCAAATATTATAAGCAGTTTAACTGACACTTATACAAGTAGAAAGAGTTTTAAGCTTATTTTAAGGCTGATTGGCAGCAACTTTCTGTTCAAAATCTGAATGCAGCAGAAATAAGCTAATGATAAGCATTAATAAAATTGTGCTTGAGGTCATTGCTTAGATACTAAGGACCTTTTGATGATTAGAGAACGTGTCTGAAAATTGTTCTGGGCACCTACTTAACAACCTGTGACTTCGGAATGCATTAATCCAGAACATTGGCTTCATTTTCTCATTAAGTCTTCTCCATTATAGGAGGTTGTTTGTGAGGCCTGTTGGAATCAGTGGTGCACAGGAAGGATGAAATTAAAGAAACTGGTCTTGGTAAAATAAGTAGTTCCTAGCAACTTACTTTGGGGGATGCCTGCTGAATTTAACAGAATTGGTTTCCATGGTCCATCTACATTTCTACTGAGTAATTCAGCCAGGTGTGAAGCCTGAGCCTGTGACCTTTGTGTGCTTATTCACTATAACACACCATGGATCATTCCGTTGAATACAGCATGTAGGTAAAAAGTTGGTCTATTCTCCCAAGTAACAAGCTATAGAACAAGAGGAAGTTGGCTCAAGTTGTGCCAGGGAAGGTTTAGATTGGATATTAGAAACAATTTCTTCACTGAAAGGGTTGTCAGGCACTGGAACAGGCTGCCCAGGGAAGTGGTCAAGTCACCATCCCTAGAGGTATTTAAAAGATGTATAGATGTGGTGCTTAGGGACATGGTTTAGCAGTGGACTTGACAGTGCTAGGTTAACGATTGGACTTGATGATCTTAAAGATCTTTTCCAATCAAAACAATTCTATGATATATGATTCACAAAAACCATTACATCTATAAAATGGAAATGTTATGTTGTTGAATTCTTTTATAAAGTCTGGTGTAAAGCACATTTTACATACAAGTGCATGTTTTCAGTTAGGTAAATTTACTTCTCTAGACCTACCTCTATGTGTGCTGTGTTGAAAGTTAATTGCTAAGCTATCCAACGTGATATGTTTTCCAGATATATCCTTTACTTTAAGCTATCTAATATTGATAAGTTTTCAGATATATCCTTTATCCTTCTTTCCCTTCAGGTTTCTCCAGCTTACTCTGTTCAGCTCCTGCACAAGTCTAGACTGGGGGAATTCTATGCTCATTTCCCACCTTTCGGATCATATCTCTGTCTTCCTTATTGCACCATTAAAATAACTATATTGTATCCAACTTTTGTCTTATCTCTCCTGGCATTGCCCTTCTAGTGTCCCCTGTGAACACTTAAAAAGAACTATTATGAAACAAGATTATTGCTATAAAAATTTTTACTCCTAGTCTCATTTAGTTAGCATTGATATAACTTTTGATAAATTCCAGAGTAAAAACAAAATAGAAGCTTGCATCATGGCTTTCATATTGTACATAGTTCCAGTGTCCTTGTGGTGCTCCCAAACACAGAGTCATAGTATAGTGCTTTCTTTCCTTTAGTCTATATATTCAAGGTTTTGATAAAGTCTTTTCCTTCTATCCTTTGTCAGCGTACCAGACCATATACTCTGGGTAATTTTTTTCAAGCCTAGTTATTTTCACTAGGGTTTAAAAACAAATTCTTAGAGAATTTGACTTTGCTGGGGGAAAAAATGTGTAGATGTTGTCTCTAATACAGTTCTTATAAGATGATTTAATGAGAAATCCAAGAACTTCTTTCCACCAGAAGAATGTGTTTGTAAAACCAAACAGACTAAAAAAAAATCTTTTTTTAGGTGTAGGTTTTTGCTACTACATTTATATCATGATTCTAAATATAGTCAAATATTCTTTAAAACCAAATTATATTGGTTATTATTGAAATTTTTGAGATGGCGAGGTATTGATGATACTAATCTTGTACTTCAGTTGGTGTTATTTTACATAGACTGATCTGTCTTTGTCTTTACCCCAATGCTCTCCCACTCTCTAGTTCTCATTCACGTGTCCCTTCTTTCCTGCCCCACGCCCCATGCCCACGCCTGATCCAAGCAAGTTCTTTCTCTCTTCAGTAAAATATCAGATACGCTATTTGTGTTATATTAGCAAGAGTCAGTATAATGAACAGAATGAGTGAGGGAAGAGAGCAGCCATAGGGCAATAGTCTGAGTAGAAAACAGTCTCAGAACCATTTGAAAGCCTGGCCCTATACAATTGTTTGGAAATATTCCTACTGACTTCAGGACAGCTATTCTGTGTGTTTGCTCTACAGAAAGTCATGCACATTTATGAAAATATTTACTTGTAGAATCATAAAATCATAGAATCATAGAATAGTTTGGGTTGGAAGGAATCTTTAAAGATCATCCAGTCCAGCCCCCCTTGAAATGGTCAAGGACATCTTCAACTAGATCAGGTTACTCAGAGTCCTGTCCAACCTGACCTTATGCAGTATCTAGCTGAAGAATGTAAGTAACCTTCCTTCTTTTTCCTCCATATATTATCCTTTATTTAAAAATATTATCATATGAGGAGGTTTGGGGATTTTTTGGGGCTAAAAAAAAAGGATTTCAAATGCTTTTGTTTCCTTTGCACTTTGTATGACAGTGTGATGTTTATATTTTAAGCTAGTATTAAAAACAAACAATTAAACAAAAACAACCATAAAACCCTGGCAAAAAGCTTTAAAACATTTTGTGACTAATTTGACAAGTTAGAACAATGGAAATTCAAGATTAGACAAACTAAATTTCCCCACTTTATAAGCAATTCCCATATTTTAGGAACAATTTCAATTACAAGTTTTAAATATACATGTAATTGGTACAGGATAGTTCTTGTAAATTAATTGAGCAAGAAATTATTATTCCACTTATATTCCAGGCAGTTTCTTCCAAATCTAACATTTCCCTCCACCCAACCCTGACTAACCTCCAAACATGCATTCACTGTAGGTTAGGTATTGCATTTTGCTTTAAGCCTGTGTCTCTTTATTGAAAGTCTCTTACTTATAGGAAGTGTATTGACTTCAATCTTTTCTATGGGTGCAACAGCACTATCAGAAGAGTTAATTTATTACTCTAGAGGTGCAAGTAAATTTAAGCTATCATTTTTTTTTAACTCCTAAAAAGAATCTTAGCATTAAATATGAAATATGCAGCTGCTTTGGAACAGATAATATCTTTTTGTGATTGGTCAGAATGTCCTTTCTATTTACAGTTTTTCTGAGTTTTCTTGAGTGGCCAGTTATACTGAATATGTAGTCAGCCTGGCACATGTTAAGAAATCCACCAAATTCTGTGCCATTGCCTTATTTTGAAGAGAGTTAAATTTGACCCCTGTTATATTCTTGTGAGCTTTCCGTACAAAGTAGCCTAACGTTTCTCCTCCTAGGGTAAGATTAATCTGCCCTAGTTTAGACATAAAAACCCCATGTAAATCTCTCTATCCAACTCACCCTATTCTTTCTTTATAGTCAGTGAAGAGATATGGGCACCTCAAGGGAATTATATGTCTCATCCTAAGATGAGTATCTAGGATAGGTCAGATGGATTGCCCTTTGAGGGTGCCAATTTCTTTCCAGTGACTATGAACGGAATTTAGGGTGACTGACTCAGTCTTATGTCTGTAACTTTTAGATATCTGAAGTTAAGTGTCATAAGCTGTTCTTCCTTATCATAACATTTTCTGAGGATATGAATAAAAAATTCCCCTCGGAAAATATTACCTTGAAGACAATAGTGTTTTGGCTGAGACCCAGAATATTAAAGACAATTCCATGTACAGATATTTGGTATGTTATGTGCTGCTCTGGCAGAATCTTGGAAGATTTGATGAAGCAAGCAGAGTGAGCACTAGTGCTCACAGGAGCATTACCTGTACTTTTGGACACACATAACAAGGATTTTATACAGAAACATAAAGATTTAAAATGTATTAGTGGAATTAACCTGACTTAAATTTAGAAATCTGCAGTGGAAACATCTACATGTGGTATAGCCTTTGTAGGCTCCTTTTCTAAACAAGGGACAGAAATAAGACCTTTCCAGGTACAATACTTTGACCTATATGAGTCCCTTAGGAGATGCACAGTGGTCTGAAAGTTTCTGGTTTTCTCCGTTGATTTTAAAGCAAGAGTATTGAGTGTGATTAACTCAGGTGCAGATACCAAATATATTTCTGTTATTCATGGATGGATCGGGAGGAGAAAATAGTATCAAATGGCTCCAAGCAGCCAAAAAGTTGTGCTGTAAATGTAAAACCTCAAAACTGTTTGGTGACCCTCAGCTCTTAGTGTTGCATAATGCTAATGTGTTGCTGTGACATCATTTAACAGCTGTGACATTGTACAAATATTTATGGCTCAAATGTGACATTTATTGATGATAAAGTCAATTTCAGCCGTGTAGAAGCAGTTATTCCACACACTGTTACCTATGATACTTTTTTTTAAAAAAAGAGCTTAGAACTAGTTTACAATGATGGTAGAAAATTAACAATGAGATGCCGACAACATTTTGTTAACAACTCAGGATTTTTAATATAGCCACACATTGTTATGAATACTTTTAATTTATAAACTGATTTTTACATGTTTTTTAGTCTGCTCTGCCATTTTCCAGGCTCAATATACTTTCTCTATGAAAGTTTTTTTTTTCAGTGCTATATGCTTCTCTTTATTCAGTCTGGCTTGTTATATTTCTTCTTTCTGAATTTGAAGAAAATATTGCTTTTATTGTTCTAAAATCTTTCATAAGACTGAAATGAGATCATTGACACAGTATTAACTTTAGTTGTTTACATGGAGCTCATGTATATATATATATACATGAAAAAAATGCTTTATTTTTTATCTCTAACAATGATAATGCTTTGTAAGCTTTTCAGTAATTTTACCTTCCATTTCCAGAGATCTTTCCTTTTACTTGTGTATATGTTTCCTACAACCAATTGCCCAGTGTCTTCTGGTCACCTCATAGTCTTCTCCTTCACAGTGCCTTTATTCTTACAGTTTTCAGTCATCAACGATTTTAATCATGTCTATATTTATATGAGTGCTAAGAAAACTCTGCTAGGACAGAAAAACATGAGAAAAAAAATGAAGTAGGATTTTATTTCTCCTTTTTACACTGGCACTTTTATATTTTTTTTTGTGTTTGAGTATTAATTTATGAATATGATATTATTTTGTTTTGCTGAACTGAGGAGTGCCAAGCAGCCTTGCCTTTCAAGCTCTACAAATTGCTGCATAAAGGCTTCAGCAACACAATAAGTAACAATGAAGTGACACTAAGAGGGAATATGATCTGGGATCACTTGTGAGGTTCAATGTCATTCACTGAATGAAAGCGAGCAATAGTCTGTTAGAGAGGCTGACATATGACCTTTTTCCACTTTACTGATTTTTAGGAAAAAAAAATCCAAGAGGCAATAAAAGATTTTCAATGATACAAAACGACATGGAGAGGATTATATCAACCACTGAGTGATTTTCATTTTTACTCTCTCCTTATTATTTATATCATTCCACTGGTCCTTTACAGACATGTAACAAAAAATTACATGACCAGTGATCTGTGGATAATACAATCAAATCTTTTCTTATTTTTGCTAGGAAGATCATTAAGTCACTGGTTAAAATGAGATTGAAGGATGGGAAAGCCATTTTTTAACTGTCTGGATTTACTTTTTTTTTCTATGCCTGAAGATTAGGAAACTACTGATGTGGTGTAAACCAGGAAGAGCGAGCACCAAAAAAAAAACCCCTGCTGTATGTGGAAATGTACCTAAAAAGCACACAATTCATCATTTGTTTACTCTAGTTTAATGCCTTAATATGGAGTTGCAAAGCCTCCTAGGTGTCCACATGTGCACAGAAGTGGGTCCTGGGGAGTGAGGTTACCAGCACTCACCTTTGCTCCATGATGACCTGGCCTGGTGGCAGATGGGCACCGTGGGTGAGCCTGGCCCTGCAGCTATGCTCACAGCAGTCCTGAAGCACACCCAGGGTATGAGCCTTCTCTGGCAAGTAGCAGCTATTAACACTTCCACTGGAATGCAGGGCCAAAGGAAAGGTGTCCCTTCAGCAGCACTGAGCCAGGTAGCACCCAGTTCAAACAACTTGCTGTTTAGGGAGGAAATGAAAAACCTAGTGCCATTTGTTTTTTTTTTTCTCTGTTAAGTATTTAAACCCACACCTTCCTCCTGAGAGAATTCTCCAATTTTGAAGTGAGGGAAAAGCCGTGACAGCCATGACATGTTTCCTACTGCTGCACCTGCACAGATGTGCAAAAAGACATGCGAGATTCCTGGGACCAGATAGAGAGAATTTAGGAAACTGGGCTTTGCAGACAGGTGGATGGGACATGTTGCTGATAAAAAGAGACTTGCACTCAAATCCTTGTGCCTTGAACTGTTTATGTATTTTTACACTGCATAGTAACTGGATTATAAAATCAGAAACAGACTGATGATGACCAGAACCCAATTTCCTCCACACCTAAGCAGCGTACTATCAAAAGTGAACTGCCAGAGGTATACTTCTCTTCTGTTCTCCACCTGCCACCTTGCATTCCTTTTCATGTAGTCATACAGCTACACATGAAAGCCAAATGTTGCACTCTCCCAGACTAAAATGCAGGTGTGAATTTCCTAAGGGTGAATTGCAAACTCAACACAGGTCCCTCACTATTTGGGTGAGTGCACTTAGTCACAAGGGTAGTGTATACAGTCATGGGGCACTACTGACATCTACTCTTTAATGGATATAAGCATGATCAGTTAAGCCTCCAAACTTTCAGGAATGGGCCCAGTCTCTGATCCCAGACTGATAGAGGTTTCTTGTCTCCGAAAAGGGAGGTCTGCATCCAGAAACATGCATGGAGTGTTTTCTATTGACTAGCTTTACACAGCTCCTTAACAAATGTAAAACAGTTTTGTAGATCATCTTTCTTAGGCTGTTTTTAGTCCTTTCAAAACAGTCTGTGAGGATGCCTAAGTCAGGATCTGTGAGCCACTCTGATAGGGCCAGGTGTCTGTACCTGGGATGAGGTGAGACCAGTAGGGCCAGGTCATCATTTTGTATAGGCACTGATCAGCACTGCATTGCTAAGTGTTTTAGATTCTTCTATGCAACTATGATCTTCTTTCTCTCTTTGCATCACAGAGAACTGAAGGAATCCAAGAACAATTCCCCTGAAGGAGATAAACACTCAAATCATACTGTGAGCCATGCTAATCGTAATTATTTCATGTATATATATATATATGCATTTGTGTATATGTGTGTTTCATAGAGCTGTGGACATAAGTCCATTGATTCTTGAATCTCCCGATTCTGATTGCAGTATAGTTCTAGTACTCAGTATAATCTGCCTACACCATCCTTTAATGAGTTAAAGGAAAATAAAAGTCTCATTTATACTTTGTCAGCTTGGTAATAATACAGGGTTTAACTGACCTCTCTGCAGCAGAATTTCTAATTTTGAAATAAAAGTGAAAAGTCAGGGATCTTAAATTTTGTGTTAATAGATCTTAATGAATCACCCTGAAATAGCTGGCTCAAACAAGTCAGAACACTGTCAGCCAGCTCAGTTTGCCAAGAATCCATTTCTCTTCTAAGAGATAGATGAGGTTCCTCAGTGTGGAGAATGCAGAGTGCTAGTGTTATGCCCTTTTATTTTAGAGTTGATTTATTCCAGTTGTGATGAAAGGTCACAAATTTCAGTGTTCTTTTTTTGTTTCCTTCAATTTTTACAAATGGAACTCTCTAGAGCAGGGCTAAATAAGACGTCTGAGAGTACACTTTGTGTCAGTCAATTCTCTTACCATTCTCTTTGTAATTCAAATAACCATTATTAAGGTATATTTCAATTTTTGGCATTTGTAATGTCTATATTGCAAAGTCCAATCTAGTGTCTAGTGAGTTAATATAAAACTCCTGGATCACTACAGTGGATTCTGAATCAATCCCTGTATTACCTACCATCCTTAAACTTCTTCAACATGCCCCTTGTATGTTGACCTTGGCATGCCAATAAACTAGAGTAAAAGTGTGCTAGTTCAATATGTCTATCTGCCAACTAAGTGACATTGGCTAAGATGACACTATTCTGCAAATGACAATCTGTCTTAATTCTGTAACAAAATTAAATTCAAATGCTTGTTGTTGATCATTAAAACGTTCAACGACTTATGTTTGGATGATGGAGAACTTATTTGAAATACTGGATCCAGTTGTATTTTTATCCTGAAGATTGGCATTAGAGATGATGATAATGAAGCTGATAGGAGGTAGGCTATAAAACTGGTTTCAGAGCTGTCCAAAGGAGATAAAAAGAATCAAGTAAAATTATCCTAAGTTATATTCTTACTTACCTTAATAGTGATGAGCAGAGGAAAGGGCTGAGGGAAGGAAAACCTGGAAGTTTCTTACTGGATTTTATTAGGGGTTATCAAGGTTTCAAAAAGACTGTTTATTATAATATAAAACTCTGGACTGAGGCTTATAGTGAGACCAAACGTGAAAAATAATAGTCCCCAAAATTATGGGACACAGGAAGATGCTGTAGGAAACAACACAAGGTGGAAAATTTACACTTCCATCTTAAACAAATGTTTCAGAAAGGGTTATCTAGAGAAAGAATCCCATGATATGGCATTGTCTTTGGGATACCTAGATTCTTTCTTACCTGTGCTTCTAGATATTCTGAAGTGAATTATTTTCTGAGCTTTTGTACCAAAGTCAGTAGATCAGGGTAATGGAAATTGCCATCACAATGTCTTTAAGCACCATATGGTCAAGAACTGAGAACACCATAAAAAATTAGCAGCCACAGAGGTTAAAACGCAGCTTTTGCTGCACTGATTGCAGGTCCAATGAACAGTAAGAGAGAGAATCAAACAAAACGGCACAGATATCTTAAGTGCAATGATAGTGCTTTGGAGAACAATTGGGCAAATTAATGCAAACAATCCATTCATAGGCCACTACTTAAAATTTTGAATATTTGAAATAATAGTCAGTCCTATTACGCTGCTCTAGAGGAAAGACTACAAAAAGTCCCAGGGCTGTGAGAGTCTCCAGGAGCTGACTGAATCATTCTGTTGCTTCAGAGTCAGCTCAGCCTGTGTAATTCCTGACAGTGGTTTAACTAGCTTCAAGGCCTCCAAAAATGGAGCCCTTACAGTCTTCACAGAAAAACTATTGCATTCTAATGCCTTGCCTCAACATTTCTGTCTTCAGATAGATGATTCTCCATGTTCTGTTCATTAACTCTACTCAATTCAATTCTTGCTCAATTCTGCTTAACTTCTGACTTGAAGACTGTTGTGTTCCCCCTCAGATTTTTTTTATTCTTTAGGCTAAACAAATGTGTTTCTTTCCTAGGTTATACTGTTTGTGCATTTGATCATTCTTATTCTTCTCTTTCAGACTATCATCAATTAGTCCACCTTTTTGAGGCATGGTATTGAAATTTTATTGGTCCTAGCCAAGGCCTTGCCAGGGCTGTACTTGTGTTTTTTCAATATCAAGGCAGTTCTTGTTGCTAGACTAAATAAAGGAAAAGTAATAATACAATTTACTGACATCACCATTGGTGAAACTTGTGCAACTCTTACTAAAAGAGTTTTTATCTTTCTAAAGTCTTTCTAATAACCCTATGGAGTACATATTGCTTTATTATTATCTTCTTATTTTATGGTATTCATAGTTCATTCATGCATTTCCTGAAATAAACCCCAAATTCTAACACGGAGCCATTTCCTATCAGAACAAGAAAGGCCTTACAGCCACTTTTGTTCACAGTATGCAGAAATCCAAAATCTGTTTCATGTAAGAGAAATCAAAATCCAGCACTTTAAACAGAAACTGTGCCTCTACGATGACACTCTTAGCTTTTTATTATTTTTTAATAGATCCTTTTTGCTAGAATTTGGCTCAAAAATGTAAGTTATTTAACAGATATAATTAGGTTGCTAAGCATTAACAGTTAATTATCATATTAATAAACAGTTATTACACTCATTCTATACTGAACTGTGCCAAAGTGGCATTATTATGCATGCATTGCTCTTAGGCAACGTAATTGTCCTTAAAGGAAATCATTACAATTTAAATGAAATTGGGAGCTACTGGTTGGGGAAGGCTGTAGGGCATGCACAATACATACTAAGCAAGGAACTGTAATTTCTCCAAATCACATATTTTCAGTAATTTCACATCACAGGGCTATCTCTGTTTAGTTAAGAGGAAAACAGTTTATTTTTGCCTTGCAATTTTACAAGGGCATTATTTAACCAAGGACAAGCCATTCCCCAAAATGCAAGGCAATGCAGAGTCACTACCTCATATTATTTAATATGGGTTAGTAAACTATGACCATAATTTAAAATTTATTTCAGACTATAATCTAAGGAATGGGTTTGCTGTGGCACTGACACATGCTGCCCAAGCAATGTGAATCAGACTGAAGGCTACAAGTATCCTGAATGACATTGGATGTAAAATATATTTCTGTATAGAAATAACTGCATCTCTTTTTGCTGATTAGATTTTGCTTGCTTTTGCATGTTCCTTCTCTGTGTTTAACAGATACAATAAACACTTATTCTCCACATTTTTTGTCACACGAAGTTTAACTATTTGACTTAATCTCTTTGTCATCTGTTAAAATTCAGTGAGTTTGAACATTCATTCCTGGAATCTTCGTAGACTGATAACTAATTCATGTTTTACACTGCCATAAACATTTCCTTAGTGTAAGTGAATGACTCACATTTATGCAAAGATTATATCATGTGTGGATGCTAAGGAATTTTCAGATGAATTATCTAATAGCTCAAGATTTACTTTATTAATAAGCATTATTTGACAAATACAGCAAATGGCAAATTATATGGCTCATAAAATGCTGTAACAGAAAACAATCTACAGCCTGTCTTCCTCTTTCAGCAGCAAAATATATTAAAACCTTTTTCTGACAGAAAAAGAGTGCTAAAATAGTTGAAAAAATTCCTCTAACCCATACTGGCAACATGTCTGCCTTACATTTGCTTTTTCATACTGTTTGATCCTTTCTTCTTTTTTACATGCTAGGCCAAAGTAAGAGTGACTCATCAGTATACAGTTTAATTGTGTCAATAAAAAAACAGCAGTGATAGAGATCAAACCCGATACAGAATAGATTTATCAAAAATCTATCTGGGCTTCTTTTTTCGTACTGGAAAAATTGCCACATTTACACATGGTTTGTAATAAAGCTAAAGTAAGTCGTAGTGGAGTTCAGAAGAGTGATATTTTTATGTCTACCATCAGAACTATGATAAGAATATAGGCTAAACTACACACAAGTTGAAACCGAGTGTCTTTGTTAAGAAACTCATTGTCCTGTCTTTAACACAAGCTTTAAAGGGTCAGATCTTCCTTATTCCCAATGTCAACCTGGTATACTGTTTTGAGTCCTTGACATAAACCAGAATAGAATCTGACCTCCTTGCTGCAGAGGCTGCTACTATCTGCATCACCAGAATAAACTTGTGTGACTTTCTAAAGCCATACTCACACTTTTTTAAAAAAAAAACAAACATTTTTTTTTTCATATTGAGAGCTGGTATCAGTGGCATTCATTATTTCTAGCTTTATTGGCATTTGAAGCTTATGATTTACTGCTAGTTTCTGAATTTGTGACCTTACATGATGTTCTTGTTGTTCCTGGTTTTTACTCTGTGCAATTGGACTGCCTAAAAAGGAAGGCCATCAAGGCTGACAGTGACGGTTTATGGCATTACCATAGTTGGCATGAGGTGGGGAGCAAGAACTTCTGATTAGATTTGTACCACTGCCAAAAATGCCAGCTGAACAGACTTCAGATTACTGCTCTGAAATAAACTGTAGACTCCTGACTGTAGAGCTGTGATTACTGTAACACTCACATTGTGCTACCAAAGTGCTTTAGTGTCAGGGACTTACGGAGAACATGTGCAGTTCACAGCACATGTTCTAAGGTATTTTTGATGCAGAGTCAGGCCACCACATTCACATTTAATTACAAAAATCAAGACTTGGAAATGAATTCCAGAACTGTTGATTGCATCAAACTTGAAGATAAATCAAAAAAATCTAGTCATGAAACTGATACCACTAGAGCTACTTGATGGGATTTGATCCAAAGCTTTGTTCCAGAAAGAAAGGGAAATGTTCATCTCATTAGTTAGGAACATGTATGGCTCATGTTTCTATTTACAGTTTCTCACTTGATATTATAGTAATATAGTAATGGCTTTTAACCAGAGTAAGATGACAGTATTATAAGGCAATATTCAAATAAGTTGGGAGTGCTTCATTTGAAGACAGAAAATTCTCTATAGGCAACCTTACCAAATAGAAAGCAATAATAATTTTACTTGATCTTCTGGAACTGCATGTGCAGGAAGGACGAGGTGGTCTTATCCAAAATGTGCATTATCAGCACAGGACAATAAGCTGTGGAAAATACAAGAAAGGATAGTTAGTGGATAATGGTTGACTAGCAACAACTCTGCATGATCATGAAACAGTATCTGTTGTCAAAACATCCTGAGGTGGAAACTCTCACAAATTATATTCTATTATTTGCCAGTCCATTATGGATTAACCGTCCCCTCTCATTATCTTAACTCCTAGGTTAATTTTTGCATTCACTATTTCCTGTTCTTTTTAAATCCAGAATTAATACTAAGGAATCAGGAATCATAACTTATCAAACATAGGCAGTTAGTATAATTTTCCTTCATTTTTCCAGGTGAGAGCTTGACTTAGTGTTTCTGTTTGATTTGCAGTAAATACAGCTAACTAAATAATCCTACCAGAACTACGTTACAAGCAACAGCCCCTGACAAAAGGTAGTATCAGTGAAAGGGAAGTATTTGTATAGAACAGCATATTCTTGTTTTCTTTGGGGGAATATTGCAGTGCTTCTCATTTTCTGTAATAGTGCAGCACAGTAATAGTAACTGGAACAGTGTTACCCGTCTTGTATAGGAGTGGTTGCATGACGATTGTACATAATCAATTATCCTTGTTTTTTATATTACTAACATGTTTTTTCCTTCTTTACAAAAATATGAGTCAAAGGATTATCTCAGTAATGACTGTTAGTAGACCTCAGTGCTCCCTGATGTTAGCCAACAGTTCCCAAAGAAACTCATTGTGAATATACTTATTAAGTGGTTTTAGTGAATCTTGGAGTGTAAGTTTAAAGTAGGCTGTACTGGTCAGCAATCTGTGCAGATATATTTCTTTTAGTCCCAAGAATTGCTAAAGAAAGATACTACTAGCAATAAAACTATTTAACTTTTCATCTAATAAATGCTGTGTGACACTATATGGACAAATCACTATCTGTGACAGTTTTGAAGAGGTATAAGATAGCAGCATGGGTATTAACTCTGAGCTCTAATGATTACTGATTGCAAATATTCTTGTTCCTTTAAATTTTATCAGGAATACTTCTAGAAATACTTTAGAAAGTATAGATTCTTAGCACTAAGTTTAAACAATACTTTTCTTGATTTTTTTTTTGCATTTACATCACTTTTTTATAAGACATCGTAATGATATTGATACTATTTCTTTAATGTTAATTAATTTTTAAAGGCTTTTATTTTATTGGCAGAGGTCATTGCTAAGCCACTCTCCATCATCTTTGGTAAGTCATGGGCAACAGGAGAGGTGCCTAAGGACTGGAGGAAAGCAAATGACACTCCAGTCTACAAGAAGGGCAAGAAGGAGGACCCGGGTAACTATAGACCGGTCAGCCTCACTTCCATCCCTGGAAAGGTGATGGAACAACTTGTTCTTGGGACTATCTCTAGGCATATCAAGGATGAGGGGGTCATTAAGAGCAGTCAACATGGCTTTACCAAGGGTAAGTCATGTTTGACCAACCTTATAGCCTTCTATGAGGAAATAACTAGGTGGATAGATGATGGTAGAGCGGTAGATGTGGTTTATCTCAATTTCAGTAAGGCATTTGACACTGTCTCCCACAGCATCCTCGT
>VZRW01006981.1:105982-116508 GCA_013398125.1 Aegotheles bennettii
TGCTTGAGAGAGTCCAGCGCAGAGCCACTAAGATGATTAAGGGAATGGAACATCTCCCTTATGAGGAGAGGCTGAGGGAGCTGGGTCTCTTTAGCTTGGAGAAAAGGAGACTGAGGGGTGACCTCATCCATGTTTACAAATATGTAAAGGGTGAGTGTCAGGATGATGGAGCCAAGCTTTTTACAGTGACGACCAATGATAGGACAAGGGGCAATGGTTGCAAACTGGAGCATAGGAGGTTCCATGTAAATATCAGGAAAAACTTTTTCACTGTGAGAGTGACAGAGCACTGGAACAGGCTGCCCAGGGAGGTTGTGGAGTCTCCTTCACTGGAGACATTCAAAACCCGCCTGGATGCATTCCTGTGTGATGTACTCTAGATGACCCTGCTCTGGCAGGGGGGGTGGACTAGATGATCTTTCGAGGTCCCTTCCAACCCCTTAGATTCTGTGATTCTGTGATTCTGTGATTTTACAAACGAATACTTTCTTTGCAGTTTAGTTGTTTGTTGTTTTGTTTTTTTATTTTTAGTAAGGCTAATACTACAGTACTTTGTATTTTATGCTGCAACAAAATTTCCATACAGTCTGATTTTCCCATCTCTTGAATTTTAAAATCATAAAAACTATTATTCTTTTTAGGTAGTTGGATTTCAACTGTGTTTGAAATGAGCTAAATAGTGGGTTCCTGTTTCAATCCTCAACATCAAGTCTCTTAGCAGACTTCTAAAAATGTCTTTCCATTTTTCCTTCTAGGAGGTGAGAAAACAGGAAAAGAGGAGAGAAAAAACTTTGTATACCAATGTAGTTGAGACCCATTCACAGGACCAGAGAGCGGCTGATTGAAATCTAGTTTCAAACTCCACTAGGGCTTAATTGTGAGAGACAGAACGATGCACCTGCTGAGAGCAAGGATGGATTTTGGGGGCTTGCTGCTGTTACTTGGTAGAAACAGTCCTCAGACAAAAACTTACTGCTAAAGAGGCTTTTCTGTGGAGAATGACTTATATAAAATAATCAGTTATATTATAGAACTGAGTATACACAATACAGCAACACATTAATTGTCATTATTAAAATTAATCATTTTCTGGATAAAACCAGTGGAACATTTTGAATTTCAAATTGAATGCACTACTTTAGTTAACAATCACAGATGTTTTTTGGCCAATTAATACTGTATGATTTGTAATTCCTACATCACTCCTAGTGTCTTAGAAGGCTTGGAGGATGTGGGGTGATATTCTGGTAAAAGCATAGGTCGTGAAAGCAGTGGAGAAAAAGCAAGGAGAATGCAGCAGAAGGAAAGAGACAGGAATAAGAAAATGAGTGGAATGGTGGAGCAGTGGCCAACTCAGAAGGAAACCCAAGAAAATTAGAAAGTTAAGGGGTATTCCAACTCATCTGTGCTATAAGAAACGCAAGGCAAAACCTTCAAATTGAAATTTTCCATTTCAGAAG
This sequence comes from Aegotheles bennettii, assembly GCA_013398125.1. Classification (NCBI taxonomy): domain Eukaryota; kingdom Metazoa; phylum Chordata; class Aves; order Caprimulgiformes; family Aegothelidae; genus Aegotheles; species Aegotheles bennettii. The sequence continues at coordinate 107,443 of VZRW01006981.1, forward strand.
TTCCCTTCCCTCTTCCCTCTCCCCTCTTCCCTCCCTTTCTCTTCCTTCCTTCCCTCCCTTCTCAGGTTATAAACTTTACAGAGCAGCTGGAGGAAATCAACCCTCTGTATTTTTGAACGACTCTCTGAGCAATACAAATGAGTCATCAATGAGTTTAGTGTGCAGCAGGAGGAAGATGATACTGGAACAAAATGTTCCTATGTGTATTTTGTACTGTCTAGTGTAATGGCTTTCTGCTCCTGACTGAGGCCTCTGAGCATTCCAGTGATGTAAATATTAACTAATAATAATAAAAGGACAAAAACTTTATTTGCATCCATGTTGCCATCTGTTCTGTAGACTGAATCAATATCAAGTACACATTTAGCTTTGTGTGCTTTTTGCTAAGCAGTACACTTCATTTGCTGCAAAGAATCTGACAGTTTTAAAAGCTTCCAGTAAATTTTTAGCATTGAAAGACATTGTAAGTATTTTTTAAATCCCCCTGCTAATAAGCAGTAGTTGTAGACTGGAGTTAGAAGTAACTTATGGATACGGTTGCTGATTTCACTACATTGAAAAAAAATATATAATGATAATCTTGATCTTAATTGATATTCTTTCAAAAGAAGGTGCTAGGCAACTTACAAAGCAAATAGAACTATTTTTAGAATCATAGAATCATAGAACGGTTTGGGTTGGAAGTGACCTTAAAGATCATCTAGTCCCAACCCCCCTGCCATGGGCAGGGACACCTCCCACTAGAGCAGGTTGCTCAAAGCCCCATATTCTTGGATGATGTACCATAATTAATGTAGATTTTACATCTTTTTCACAATATATTAATAAAGTACCATGCTCAATTATTAGTGTGTTTGGAAGGACAGAGGAGACTACCAAACTGTGTGTGGCTCTTGACTAGGCCATTGACCTTTTCTTTAGTCCAGAAGGGTACACTGACAATCTATGCATCATGAGACACAAGAATGCTCAACATAACTTTTGAGCTGATTTAAGGTCTTGAGTATACAAAAACAAAAGCTGCTCTGTGCAATTAAATAAAAGAAGAAAGTATCAACAACATCTGTGTCTTAAGTCCCTGCAACTTTCAGGAATTTCTTAAGTAAATGCCTAGTTTATTTTGTGAATTGGACTACATCTCTTGTTTCAGGGGAAGGCGGAGAAGCCACTTGTCACAGACAGCCCAAACTAAGGGAAATTTGCACACAAATCTGGTGAGTGGTTTAACCTGAGCATATGGCAAAGACACCAATGACATTTTGAATAGGAGCATCAGCACATTATTTATAATTTTTCTTTGCACACAGACACACAAGTAAACAAGAATTCTGTTAAGTGATAAATGAATAAATAAGGTGGAATTTTGCCTGAAGTAAACAAAGACAAAAAATAAAACGTTGGCAAAAATAAGACATCATAAATAGACTGTGATTGTATATTTGACAGTTGTAGCTTAGTTTTAATTATTCATGGTAATAACTTCAAAGAGCACTAGCAGACACAGTGCCAATGTTTAAAAACCATAATGACCTACAAAACTATAGGTCTACTGGCCTGACATTTATACTGAGAAAAATAATTGCTGAATGCTAATATGAGATGTAAATATTAAAAAAACAGAACCAAACCAAAACCACCGCCCAACTTAAATAGACTGATAATATTGACATCAGTCAACATAGATTCAGAGTTAATAGAGTGTTAGTCTGTTACCAGCATTTGGTGATTCTGGTTGTTCAGTTGATAAAGGTAAGAGTGTTACATAATTTGTTTAGGTTTTTTGTGAAGCATTTGTCTAGTTAGCACATGGATTTCTTTAGTTAAGAGATTAGAAAGGGTAATTGTACTGGGTTTGGCTGTGAATGAGTTAATTTTCTTCATAGCAGCCCGTATGGTGCTGTGTTTTGGATTTGTGACTGAAACAGTGTTGATAACAGAGATGTTTTACCTATTGCTGAGCAGTGCTTACACAGAGCCAAGGCCTTTTCTGCTTCTCACCCCACCCCAGGGGTGGGACTGCATGAGAAGTTGGGAGGGGACACAGCTGGGACAGCTGACCCCAGCTGTCCGAAGGGGATTCCCATAGGCTGTGATGTCATGGTCTGCAGTAAAATCTGGGGGAAGAAGGAAGGGATTTTGAAGCTGTACAATTTGGAGTTATAGCATTTCTCCTCTCAAGTGACCGTTACGTGTGGTGGAGCCCTGCTTTCTTGGAAATGTCTGAACACCTGCCTGCCAATGGGAGGTAGTGAATTAATTCCTTATTTTCCTTTGCTTGTGCGTGCAGCTTTTCTTCACTTATTAAACCATCTTTATATCGACCCATGAGTTTTCTTGCTTTTGCCCTTCCAATTGTGTTCCCTGTGCCACCGAGTGGGACTGAGCAAGTGGCTGTGTGGGACTTAGCAGGGATTAAACCACAACGTACAACATGATGTACATTAAATGTAACAAAAATTTTTTAGGACTTAGAAAATGATTTTAAGTAATGATTTTAAGTAATGAATCACCATCATCAAAAAGCAGTGTTACTAATACTCATCAATCACTGATTCTGTCTTACACCACTTGAAATAGTTTTCTCCTAGTCAGTGTCTGGGCATGGTAAGAAAAAAGTCTCTTTTCAAGGGTCCATTATATAAAAAGGCAGTATGAATGGGAGTGAACCTGGTCCTGGTGCTGTTCTCATTCCTTCAAGACTATCAGCTGGATTTACACTCTCAAATACTTGCATTTGTCCTTAGGTTACACTCAGGGCATTCAGCACATACTAAAATATCTTTCGTAGTATAAAATCATCATTCTCACTGGCTGCAGAACAGTCCTCACATTACTTCAGATACTTGACCTGATTATTTTCTCTAAGTAGTAATGTTGGTTATGTCTTGGGGTCAGAGGGATACCACAGGCTGTGAATGCAGCCAATCTCCTGTACAAAGGGCTCAATTTAAACAATCTTGGCATCAGTCAGTCCATAAAACTTGGCGTGGAATAATTGAGATCTACCCTTTGCCACCTTATGCGTAGATAAAATCTTAGGGTTTTGCATCCATTTCACATTACTATTAAAATATGGAATAAAACTTGATTGCTAAAAACTGGAAAATATTAAATAATGGAGATAATTATATGTTGCTACATAGTTATATGGATGCTTCTAAACTAGAAACAAGCAAACAACCTTGTGTTTTAGTATGTCCAAACATGTGGTCATACACTGAATAAATTGAAAGATAATTATATTTCGGGGCTATGTGACTAGAATAATAAAGTATTATTCAGTTATCAGAGAGTTCATCAGCTGTATATAAACTCCCATTAAGACACTTGCATATACAAGCAGGACAATGCTGAGCTGGTGTTGGAACTGCACTCTACATTCAGCAGTGGTGGAGTAGCTAGTACAGTGCAGTCTCTTCCTAGTGTCTCTGTTTCAGAGGATAGATGATCACGGTGGCCACTTCCTGCTTTATAAAATAACATGTTCTAAAATACTATAAAAGTAAAAAGATCTTAGTAATATTCTGTAAGTGAAATCACTGTGGCACCTGGTTTTTAGAAAATTAGAAATGGCTGGAAATAGCTGAATTTTGTGTGCAATCTCTGTTATGAATGGTGTAACAAAATTAGACATACTAGAAGGGTTTCTATTGCTATGTATATTTTATCCTGAATGGCAAATTATTTTTGAGTCATATGCCTAAATTAATCTTACATATTCCCCTCCTACGTGGTCAGAATTTTTTTCTGAAATCATTGGCCAAGTAGCTGTTTTCTAAGAAAGCTTCTCATTACTTCCTCATCTAAGATAGACACACATAAGGTCAGGGTAGATTTACTGTACTGTAGAGGACTGGATAGGTGAATTAATAGACATTTCACACCATTAATTTCTATGGGAGAAGTTAAAAAAATAAGGTTGTTTAAATTAGTCATTCCCATTAAATTAGTCATAAGGTTGTCTAAATTAGTCATTTCCATTAAACTAATTTGGAATATTTTTTACTTGCTTTCATTCTGTTGATGTACAAAAGACTGTAAACTGGTGCATTATGCCAGGAGGCAAGAAGAAGATGTAAGTTAAAGTAAATTTGGAGCCTATTTGACCTGTATTGTCTTCAGAGTCCTTGGCATGCAAACTCCTGCAAATCAGCTTTGTTCTGTCCTCTTTAAAGGAAATTCACATCTTTGTATCCATACAAAAAATGCTCATATGTAAAATCAAATTAGTTTCTTGGCACAAAGCCTAAACTGACATAACTTTCCAACATATCACATGTAAGTAATTTCATAGGTTCATACCTTCTAAGGTCAGAGAAGATCATCTTAATCATCTTGCCAGACTTAATACAGGCCATGGGACTCTTTGAACTAATTTTTGATTCAGCTGTAATAGATATAACTGAAGGAGTAAAGTGACAGTAATTTTTTACGATTTTCAGCCCCTTGCACACTTTCACAATGAAAATGCAAAGTCCAAAATTAAACTCTCTGACAATACAGTTTTCTTCCTTTGGCAGTTTTCCTGAATTTGCAAGTGTCTGTAAACTATGTGCTGAAAAGTACATAACTGGAACATAGATTTTAAAAATATGCAATAAAATTTCCACCGAGAAAAGAAAGCCTCAAATGTAAAGCCTGGGAAAATATTATAATTAAAGCAGTACTGATTTCCACAGTACCAGCAGAACCTAAGGACAAGTGAATAAGACTAGATCTAAGAGAATCTAATGTATCTTCACAAGCCTTTTTAAAACTTGACCTATAATTACCAAATACAGCCTCCTGAATTTCTCTGGTGAAAGACAGAAAAAAGCTATTCTGCTGCTGCAGAATTTTTTCCTTTTTTTCAGTTCATGGCCAAAACAATTCTTGGATGAAAGAAAGGAGGAAAGTTAGCTCAATAATAAAAGGGCATACTTTGCTTTTTACTGTTCACAGAATCACAGAATGTTAGGAGTTGGAAGGGACCCCGAAAGATCATCTAGTCCAACTCCCCTGCCAGAGCAGGACAACCTAGAGCAGGTTCTTTTGCATTGGTATGAGTACCCACTGACTACATGTATGATTATGTTTAGTTGGAGCACAATCCATTAAATGAATTCTTTTGCCAGAATTACAGGTGTTCTGGCAACTCTATTTCTTTAAATCCAGAGAACAGGCAGAAGACCTGGAATCATGTTCGTATCTCCAGCCAGTTAGCACTTCAGTTAGCACTGAAAATCATGACCTGTAGTCCAGACTTTGCAATGGCAAATTTTATAGGTTTTTTGTTGCCGAAGTGGCCTATTCTGATACTTCATCTTGACAGCAATTGTTTAAGATGGACAAGAGGCACAGAGCATCTGTTATTTATAAAACACAGTAACTGCAATAGAGAACGGCTTTGGGGAAAGCCTGAGAAGCAAAGTAATAGCCCCTAACTACAGAGATAGTGGAATATGGGGCCTTGCTTCAGAATAGGTATTCAGCAGGATAATTCTGAAGATACTTAGGGAAAAGAGTATAGAATATGGCTATGAATCAGACAAAACACAGACCCAAAACAAATGCAATACCATGCTGCTAGCAAGGAAATAGATCTGCAGTGTTTACCTTGCGTTTATCTTTAGAATATGTTATGAAAAAAGACATGTTCTTGAGAAAGTCACACTTTTATTTCTCATTGTAGCTACCACAGGGTATGGCAAGATATACGATAATTAAAAAAGAGGTGGTCTATCAGGTCAAAGTAGTTGTTTGGATTTCCCATTTGATTAATATAGGTGCTGATGACTGTAATTTGAGTAAATCTCAAATGAACAAAAGGTTTAGTGAAACAAGGCTAAATACAGCATACTGCAGACTTGACTTTCTGGCTTGAACTCAAACCTGCCTCATCACTGAAGACCTGCCAAAAAATTGCTTGACTATGTCTGACACTGCTTGCTGTCTCCAGACCTGATCCTGACCCTGGCTTGCTGATGACTTCCCAACTTGACCTTCGATGTTTCCCATCCCTACAGACTTGTCTGGGGATCTGGACCCTTGGCTGATCCTGGTTATCACCACCAGACCTGTTCTGCTGGTCTAAAAGCAGGCATTTCCAATTTTGCAGAATATAGGTATGATAAAAACAAAAAGATGTAGAGAATTCTGCTGCAGTGATAATCTGTCTGCAAATCTCTCAAGAAAAGATACTGAGCAACATTTAGAGCCTTTGTCAGTGTATCAGGTGGCAGCAGCAGAAGCTGCCTTCTGTCTGTGCAATGGCTTTCAGTGAATGACCCCTCACCTTTTTACTAACCTTGTGTCCATCAGTTGCAGAAATCCATATCTAGCTTTACAGAGAATTTGGCATTTTGGGTAAAATAAACTTTGGGTCCTCTTTTCTTACAGATGATATTAAAGAAAAATGATGCCACAGGCATCAGAGTTACAAAAAGGAGGTCATGCATGAGCTGTTTCTCCTTTATGGTCAAGAACAGTAGTGACAGCTAGAGGAATTCAACCTTGTGTATGCTTGAGTGAGTCCATGCGCATTACAAATAAGTGATCAATGAGTTCATCATGCTGCAAAAGAGTAATAGAATTGAAAAGCAGTAGGTACTAGTAAACCCCACAACATCTCTATGGAAAGCCTTGTTACTGTCATGAAATATTGCAAGAGGACAGAACAGGGAAATGGCTTTAATATCTGTTTTGATCACTCCTGCTGAACTAGCTTTTAGAGAAAGAGTAAACAACATATAGTAAAGCACTTTGAAGTGAGAGGGGGAGAGCTTATGAGAGCTCTGCCAGAGGGCTGTCACATTTGCTAGCAAAAAAAAAAGGACAGATTACACTTCTAAAACTACTGTTACAAGCCCTCCTGGCCAAGGGGTGAGGCTGACCTCTGTGATGCTATAGACAGCTTTTCAGAGATAAGGTTGCTCAGTGTGTATCTGAGTGCTTTAGAGAAAGACAGGGAAAATAAAGACATCAGAACTTATCCCAAAGCATTAAAGACTACCCAGAAGAAACTGGTTTAAGAGAGAAATTAGTATCAGACCTGTTCCTATTAATATTGACATGATTTTGCTTTGAGTTGGTTTTTTTGGGGGGGTGGGGAGAGAATTGGGTTAATATTTTTTGTAGATTTGATTTCCTATTATAGGAGACTACCTTAACAAACGGAACAAAGCTATTAAATATCTTCTAGATGCATTCACAATTTTTGCAAACATTCTAGTGAAAACTTACTTCTAGAAATATGTTTACTTCTCACATAGCAAATATTTGAGAGAGTAAATTATGAATTTTAATCTATTTCCACAACATACCTGATTTAAATTGCATTTGTCAATTCATTGAACAAAATCTGTATGTTAAGAAAAATAATATTACATTTGAATAAACAGTTCAAATTAACAATTTAAATTCCATGTTATTGAGAGAAAATATGTGGGGAATAGTTGCAGGTAATGTTTATAGCTGAGAAAGTACTAAGCTACTTGTGGGCACTTGACACTTGGAAAAGAGGCTAAATGTTATTAAATTATTCACTGTGAATCATTTGGTCTTCCACACTCCTCCAAGCCACTTTTATTTTGATCTAATCATATGGTGCCAACAGAGGGTACAATGCCAGAGGAGTGTGTCATCCTTAAAAAAGAAGGTTGGTGATGATGATTATTATTATCTCATTTTAGTGACAAGCACTGAAGTATTAGGGCTGTCTACCGACAAACTGGAATTTTGTATTGCTCAAGGCACTGTATTGAAAAAAGTAAGAGAGTAAGAGAGTAGGAAGAGTCTATGTCTATTTAGCACTAATAAGTAGAGAATGTACTTCATAAGAAAAAAAAAGAGGAAGAGAATTTTTACTTGTGCAAGCAATCTTCTATCTAAATGCTTAGTGGATGGATGGAGAGAGAAAGTTTGAAGATATGATGGAAGGCAGGAAGAGAAAATATAGTTACTATGTCATGAAATTTTGCATGGTAAAAAAAATAAAAGAAAAAGAAATCCAGAAGGCTCTTGCACATTGGTATAAAACATTATAAGTGATGTTAGTCACAATTTCCTTGCATTCATATTCCCTTCTAAAGCTTGGTTCCTGCTCTGGTGGGATTAAACTTTGCCTCATGGAAAAGAAATCACTTAGTATTAAGTAAGACTGAATTCAAAAGAAAAGGATACATGTTAAAAGATAATTAGCTATTACCTATTCTAGGTACATTTTCCTCATGTACACAGGAGAATACGTAGTCCTAAACTTCTCTTAGCTTGCATGTTTCCTCACTGCCCACTGTGATTACATCTCTGGTGTTAATCAGTTTCGGTTCCAAATTCCCTCCGGTGTGCAGGTCCCCTGCTGCCCCATATTACATGAATGGTAATTCATGCTGAAGCTCATAATGCATCAAGCAGCTAACTTCCAAACATCCAGAAATTTTTTTAAAAAGATGTGGTACACAAGAGTGAAGCAGGTTTGTTTCCTCCCTTCAATAACATCCAGACCTCATACATGCCCTAACTACATATGCCTGGGCATGTAATACATGGCCTCACTTTCATGCTGTAAAAAGATCACTTTGGTGAGCTGCAGTAGAGCCCTCTTGTTATTCACTTTGTCCCGGGGAGAAAGAAAAATAAAATCATTATACCTTGCCTACATGAGTCTCAGAAAAGATCTAGCACTGATTTCTATGTATTGTGGATATAAGCAGGCTGCTGTAAGTGCACTAGTGCTCATCAGCGTGGAGCACTATTCTCTACCTCTTGGCCTGTAGACCATCCTGGGGTGGCTGCATTTACCAGTGTGGGTATGGATATAACCTGTGGCATTCTTTCAGATCAGAGGTCTCTGTCTGTTACTACATCTCATAAGCAGGATGCAACATCACTTGGAGTCATGGCTCCTGCTCAGCCTCTACTGCCATTTTAACACCTTTACCCATAAAAACATAACAGTATATTCTGGGTTTACAGTAAGTCTTCAGAGACACATATAAACGTGCCATGCTCTGCTAATGAAAGACTGGATCTCATAAACCAATAAACACCTGTACACACTTTTCTGTCTCAGTTTTATCATAGAATCAT
>VZRW01006982.1:1115-20991 GCA_013398125.1 Aegotheles bennettii
ATTATATATTATTATTTAGTATTAAACCAAAGTTTTCCTCTTGAAATGCATTGTAAAGGTTTTATAGATGCCCACAGCTTCTAAAGCCAGAAGAATGTAGTTCATTATCAGGGTCCCCTAAAAGAGCAAAGTTAATCATTGAAAAATCAACGTGAGCAGCACGAACGGCCATAAAATCATATGCTTTTTATTTAACATAAAATGAAACATTGAGATAAAATACACGTCTGCCCATGTGCTGGAGAACTACTGTATTTTACATTCATTTATAAAGCAGGTAGTTTTACATGACAAAAATCAATGAGGGGAAGAGGAATGGGATCCGTGGTCAGACACGAGCCGCAGGGCAGGCTTTTGCTCCTCAAAGTGCTATCATCTGCTAAGGGCACGCAGATCTCCGAGTGACAGGAACAGGCTGCTTTGAGCACTCCTCACATCCCTCTTAATGCTGGTGAGAAGCTAAGATGGAACCTTATACAGCAAAATGGGTGAAGAGGGGTGGCCAAACCACCTCTGCCAAATGCATAGCTGCAGCACGGGGGCCTGCGCTGGTCCCTGGTGTATTGCTCCTTCGCTGGAACCACCCGTGCTGGTTTTGAATGCCTCAAAGTCACCTCACTGCTCTACAATTGTTTTTTTTTTCCCTACAGACCTCGCCACATTTCTTGTTTGGCTCGGGAAGTGGACTGATGGGCACGGGCTGACAATCGCACGGATCGACACCAACGGGAAGTGCTGCAGATCCAGCAGCGTTGGCTCTTTGGGCTCCATCCCTCGAGACACCAGGCAAAAAAAACTGTGATGGGAACCTCGGCCCCTGAGGTTACACCTGTCCCATCTCGACCATATTGTGTTCACTTCATTTCCACGCTGGTGGGACCTGGTGGTGGTTCACATTCCTGGCGCTGGCCCTGGAACTGGGGGACCCTTGAGGGTCTGACCTTTAGGTGTTCAACTCGCAGACCAGCTTTTCCAACCAAAACTCAATAATGCAGCATCTGAGCTTTAACTGAAAGCTACAGGAGAGCAGTTGGGGTTCTGTTTTACACTGGGTAGGAAGGGGTGGGAGATGCAGCAGTACCAGGGGAATAAGGAATGTTCTTTTAGAAAGTGCAGCAGATCAGAACACATCGCTGTTACACACCCTGGTCTAACCCATGTATAGAATCATAGAATAGAATCATTATGGTTGGAAGGGACCTCCAGGATCAAGTCCAACCTTTATCCCATCATATTCATATCTTAAATATGAAAACAAATATAAAAAAGCTGTGATCATCTCAGGTCTGTGACAGCTCTGCAAGGTGTAACATCACCAGGAGACTGAGATGGAGCTGGTCTTGCTATGTACACTTAGCTACAAGACAGCTCTGTGTCTGCCACCTCCCATATAGACTTTATGTATATTCACCCCTCCCCAGTGGGACTTCCTATAGTGCAACTGTTCTGGAGTGAAAGCCCCACTCGCTGTGCCAACAGCAAGGTTTGACTGAGGACTGGCTGCCACGTATCATTTCCCAAGAGATCCCAGCAATAATGGGAGCAGGACAACACCACCGGCTGCCTTCTCAAGGGCCGGATCCGCGCTTCTAAAACTTGGCTTGTTAATGCTGCTTCTTTTCCCAGAGTTTCCTTCCCTAAGTCCCAGCAACAGGGAATTGCTGCAAACACCTCTGATGGATGCACAGGGTCCTCACTTGCTGGGGAATAGCACGAATGTCACTCTGAGATTCAGCTGGGCCAACATGGGCATCACGGAGCAGGGGACCTCCTACGCTGCGGGGCCATCGCCACCTTCCCCTGGGCAGAGATTTGCTTCTCTCACTGCACCTGCAGAGCTGGGGCCAGCACTTAGGGGGGCTCCAGACCTCCGGGTGTTTTGGGAGCAGGGATTTACAGAACAAGGAGTATTTGCTGGCAGGACCAGGAGGCAGGGAGAACCGGCACACAGTGCCCTCCCAATCCGTACCCCTTGGCTGTGTGTGTCAGGAGACTGCACCTCCAGGATCCCCTCCCTGGTGGGATCTCCCCCATTTCTAACAGCTGCACGGAGGCATCACCCTCCACAGTGAGATCCTCACCAAAACCCCTCCAGAGTACAACCCACGTTTGCTCTGACAGCGTTTCCTTGGAACCACCGGACTTTGGGAGTGGTTGGAATCCCCCAAAGCGCCGTGAGATGCTCACACAAGAGTTAAACTTCAGTGGCACAGCAAAACTGAGCAGCTTTGACCTTGTTTTGGTTGAGTAGCTCCTGTTGCAGCAGGTCTCTTTGGCTAGAAAGGCAGCATTGCTTGTATAAAAGATCCACCTCAACTTCTTGTCTTCTCACCACAGATTATTCCGGGTGGTTATGAGGCAAAATGAACGAATATTAATGGAATAACAGGACATGGGACTGCAGAATGTTCTGTATCTCTATCCAAAACTGCCCAACTCCTCCAAAATCCATCTGCTCCTGAACTTGTGGTTCCTCTGCCCCCGGCAGTTGCTGGCAGCAGCTGCACCGATCACATCTTCCCTCCCTCTGTTCTTCTTTTCCTTTTTTTTTAAACATTATTCCATGCTCAAATCCAACCAGCTCAAATGCTTTTTAATACATTGAAAATGTAAAATAAAGAATATATGAAGTACATACAGTATATATATATATACACATATTTCAAATACTTAAAATTCTTATGTAAAATATGATTTTTCTATATTATTTGTGTAAAAATACATTTTAAAATGGTGTCAACTCGATTTTTCTGTACATACCCTCTATTCCAATTTAAGTCCCTTTTAAAAAGGAGAAAGACAAACAAAGGTTTAGCATCTTCTAACCTACTCTGTTGTCGAAACAAGGAAAGCGTGTGGTAAACAGTATTGGATTTCTTCTTTTTAAGAATTCCCATTTTTTTTATTGCATTAATGGAAAAAACTGAATCTTTTCAGTTCTCCTCCTAGTAAAACTACTCCTGGCCTGGCTGAGGAGCTGCGCACTCCCGATACCCTGTTTCTCTAGTTCATAAATCATCCTTTCTCAATTTATTTTCTTTTTTTTACAGATACTAAAATATATATTACTTAAAATATATTACTGTAAGCTCTTAAAATTGTTCTTCAGTTATATCAAATGTATAGCATTAAAAAAAACAAGCTAGGTAACAAAGGAAATTCTGGCTATCGTCACCCTAGCCGGCACTCTAGCTGCTCTCCCTAAGGGACACAGGTGGGAGAGGACCTGGACCCAACGCCTGCCAGGACCTCACCCACCACGCTCCCTTGGCACCCAGCAGTGCCAGAAGCAGAGATATCCCAGGAATGGTCTTCTCCCCCACCACAGCATCCCTGCTGATCACCAGAGGTAATTGTGTGTATGCGTGCTGTCCTTCTCCTCCCACCACCACTGCAGCCACCCATGGAAGTTCAAACCAGCATCAGTCCTGGCAGGGAGAGCTGAGCACCCTCCTCTGCCTGAGCACCTTCCTCCACCTGAGCACCATCCTCCACCTGAGCACCCTCCTCCTCTAATGCCTGAAGCAACCAGAGCCCCTGAAGCGAAGCCTGGCACTGACAGCCAGGGGTGGCTTTCCCTCAACTGAGCCTCAGCAACTCCCAAGTCAAGAAGTCTCCCCTGAGCTCCAAGCGTCCCTGGTGAACAGTTCCCACAGAGAACCTCCAGTGGAAGAAACCTCAGCCCGTTTCTCCAAGCCGCAGTGCTTTCAGATGACACCAGCACAGTCTGCCACCGGCACAGTGGTGGCTTCTGCCTCTAGCCCCACCACAGGCTGACCACCTCCAGAGCACACAGGGCTGGTACTCGCCCTTCTGGTGGCCCTCCATGTTCCAGTGGTTCAAATAAACAGTGGGAGCTGGCCCTGGGATGGTCTTTGCTGCCACCTGTCAGAAGCCATGGCCTGAGGATACCGCCTGGCTCTTCATGACTTGGCCAGGAACCTGCTGCCCCATCAAGCCGTTTCTCACCACCATAAGAAAGATACAACTCCGCTCCCCAGCGTGAACTGCCAAGCATCTTGGCCTTTCCTTTTGATTTAAGAAGGGACACAAAAGTCCTTCCCCATGCTACCAATCCATCCCAAAGCCTGAGCTCTGTACAATCCATCCCAAAGCCTTTGCTCCTCCCTTACAGCAACTCCTACGTGGGGTGGAAGGTTAAGCTCGGTCTGCATCTCCAGCTCTCCTGCTGCAAGGCTTGGATGTGGCCCAGAACTCTTACCACCACAAACCCAGGCTGACGTTAGGCTCTGAAAATGCTCTATCTCATGTATTTTTAATGGCAGCATTTATTTACCATAGTGCTACTCGTTCAACACCTGGGGAACCAAATGCTTCCCAGCATGTCACGATACCACTTGTATTTCTAAATCCAGCATGAAGGCAGCTTTGTTGTCTTGCTGGAAGGAAGAGCAGGAAGGTGAGATGGTGGGAAGAGTGAAGCCTGCCAGGAAGAGCCTCTGGTAAGGAACCCTCCTACATGAGCTGCAGGATTTCCCTCTTCTAAATTACCTTATTCAGTAACCAGCCCTGTAAAACATGCAAAGCTTTCCAGGTTTTGGGTCAACCTGTACTTACAGTGATTAGTACACCAAGCCCCATTATTTCTCAACTACTTAATGCCCTCTTGCAAACCCGTGGAGGTCGTTCCATCACGTCACACCCAGTAGCTCATGGCATAGGTTCAAATCAAAGACATGCAGTTCAAAGGATTTATTTCCCTAAAAAGAAATAGAATAAAAGCAGCCCGAGAAAAGTGCTGATCTGTTAAAACATAACTAAGGCACTGAACAGAGTTGTAAACTTCCCAGTCATCACGCGAGATGCCTACACTGTCCAACCCAAGTCTGGAGCCACGGAGATGGTCGTGGTCACCACATATCCCAGGGATGGCCCCGCGGGAGTGATTCTGGGCAATGGCAGCTTCTGCACCTCCAGGGCAGACTCCCAGAGGGGTCTGTGGCACAGGAAACCCAATGCACGACTACAGAGGGCACTTTGTAAGATGTAGAGGGAGGAAGAAGCTGGGACCACAGCCAGGGATGGTGACTGCCCTAGACAATGCCTGGAGGAGCAATGGCACAGCCTTTCCAAGCAGCACCATGGAAGCCACCAAGCGCTATGAGCTCTCATCTTCTCCTTCCCTGTCTTCAGCAGCCATGTCAGCCCAGAAGGATTAAACTGATCAAAGTCAGACAAAAAGTGTGAGGAGCATCAATCCAATTATGTCAGCAAAGCCTCCATGCTCTTATCTGAGGGACTTTTCAGTTTATTGTGTAACCAGCAACGCTCTTCCCATTGGATTACCCTGGGGATGGGTCCTGGGCAGGAATGGAGGTGTCTAACTGAGCATTGCACTGCTGGGACTTCTTTCACATCCCAACAGGGCTTGGGTTCATAGGGAAGGGCAGCCCCTGTGCTCCATCCTGCACTCCCCAGGGCACACAGCTCCAAACCATCCTACACCACAACCCGAGACTGAAAAGAATGGCAGAAATTCCTCCTCCAGCACAGGGGATGGGAACCAGCAGGGATGGGCTGCTCTCTGAACTGCTGCTGATGTCCAGGGCAGCCAGGAAATGAGATTATCCCGGTCACAGTGTCGGGGCTTGCAGTGGGAACACGCTACTACATGTGGGCTACAACCACCACCAACGTGCGTGGAGACGACCAAGAACAATCTGGAGCAATTTTTGTGTAGGGTTGTGGGGGTTTTTTTTTGAGATTTTAGTTTTAGACTAAAAAAAAAAAGACTTTATTTCTAATATTTTAGTCCTCTTCACCCCTGGATGCCCAAGCAATGATGTGTAAGTAGGAAGCAGGGGTCACTGTTCCCCAGGAAATTTAAGACAAGTGAAACAGAGCCCAAGGAACGCTGCAGCCCACCCGCTGGAGGACACCACGCTCTGCTGGGCAGGGAAGGAAACGTTCCCGTTACCCGATTAAGCCCAAAAATCTCTGTATCATCACCATGGAAATCACCTTGGAAAAACACACCCAGGCAATCATCACAGATCTGCACCACACGCGCGCCGGGCGATGGAGAGGGGAGCACAGCGGCAGAGTCCGATGGAAGGAGAAAGGTGCAGGAGCTTGGCTCCCCAACCAGCTGTCCCACCTGTCCTGTTAGTATTGCTTCATCTTAAAAAGGCCTTTGGATTAAAAGTGAATTCAGTGCTTTTCCATCAAAAAGACCCAGAGATCCGTTACTCGCCCGAGATGCGGTACGGACCCCACCTGCCCCACCCACCATGGCATGGGGCTGGATGTGAGCAGTGCACCTGAAGCTCTGTGTTTGGAAGGGAAATTCCACACACCCTGGGTGTGCACTGAACCACAGAGCGTGTGCCTGTCACCCACCCTGGGGCAGAGCAGAGTACCACGTTGTAACTGCTTTCATTCCCATCGACCCAAGTGAACAAACTGGTGGGACGTGAGGATGAGAACCACCAGGTCCTGACCCGGTGGGACGGTGCAGTGCAGCCCCCTCCCCCCCCCCCCACCCCGCAGCNNNNACCCCAGCCAGTCTGCCCCAACCCCAACACAACCCCAAGCCTCAACTGAGCCAAGCCCAAGCCAAGCTGTGCCTGATTTGGTATTTTAAAACACAACGAGACACCCACAGCGGGCAACTGCTGAGGCCCAACATGACGCTCGTTGTCCTTTCCTTACACTTTGCTAAATATCAAACCTATGGAAACGAGTGACATCTGCCTGCCATGGAGGGTTGGATGGGCACGAAAGCTCCCTAGAAGACAGCAGGACCGAGGGTGACACTCGGTGCCCTTCACTGGCATCATGTGCTGTGACAGCCAGTGGGTCACGCTGGGGACAGTGCGTTCCAACCCCTCCAAACGCCCGGCTTCCCGCCGAGTCAGCACACCCTTGGGATCTCTGCTATAAATGGTGCCCGGATTGCCCACAATCCTAAATTCCTGCATCCTACAGTCAGCACGGTTGCCTTTTGCAGTGTTTACCAGATCACTACCACCTTCCCTAGCCCGTGGTCACCACACCACCTGCCCCCTGGCCGAGGAGAGGAGCTGCAGCTCAGGAACACCAGCCAATATTGCACAACCCAGGGTGCCTGCAATGAGCAGGAGGCCATCGCCTCAACGGCTGGGGCAGCCTCAACCCTTTCCCATTCTGAAACATTTGAACTGGAATTCGGAGCACCTTCCTGGGTTCCTGCTCTGGTGCTCTCTGATCAACCAATTCCTTGATTATCCAGCTCTTCCCTTTGCCCAGAGAAGACGGACAGCAGGCTAAGGTTTGGCCTTGGTTGGCTCCCCCACCTGGAGCAGAGCTCAGCAGACATGCTGGATAGCAGGCTGGGGTTAATGAAACTGCAGTACAAGTCAAACACTACCTCCTAAAAGATTGAAAAAATATTTTTAAACAAAATAATGTGACATATTTACATAATTCCTTAAGTGCAAACTCTTGTCACAATTCACGTGGTTGAGCTCAGTTTAGACTCACTGTACAAGAAGGTGCTCTTTCTTTAATGAAAGAAGAACTCTACTCTGTATTCCTGATTCAGTAACGTGTCTCTTGTGCAAGGCAGTAAATTTCCTGTTTTCTTCCCAAGATACTTCCAAAAGCAAACCCCAAACCAAGCCGTCCTCTTCCCTGCAGCCCATCCCGGTTACCGCACGACGAGGCAGGAGACACAGAGCTTAGAGGGGCCAATGCAATCATCATGGCAGAAGGCACCACAGCCCTTGCACATGATCATGGCTTTCAACCTGCAGTAGCATTTGGAAGGGGAGTCCTCCATGCTGCTGTCTTCAGCGAAGGCTTGAACGGGGATGGTCTGGGTGTGGCTGCCCGAGTTCATAGCTTGGCTGGTGGGAATGGTGGTGACAGTCACAGAGAAGGACATGACGTTCCCCATGCTGCTGGACAACTGGTTGCAGTCAGTCATCAGAGAGCCTTGGTTCACGTCCGGGGAGGTGGAGACATTTATTGTGCCGCTGTAGCTGGGCCCCAGGAGCTGTGCTGCAGCATTTCCAGAGAGCTTCGGAGGGTGTGAAGGAGGGAGCAGCGGGGGCTGCTGCTGCCCAGAGTCCAAGGACGGTGCAGATGTACCAAAAAGCTCTGGGTTGCTGTGCATCTTCCCCCTCATGGCGTGTGCCATCTGCTCTTGGGCGGCTTGGATGAGATCCCGTGCTAGCGTGGTTCCATCGAGGGCCTGGACGTTCTCCTTGTTGACCACTGCCTGCTGAGAGGTGGCTGCTTCTGTCTTCACACCCTTTTTAGCAAGGGTGCTGTGATCTGGAGGGTTTATGCTGTGGGATACCTGTTCTCTTTCACATTGACCGGACGCCTGGGCAGCCTGGGGCTCCTCTTTTACACTGATACCTTCATGTTCATCACCAGTACTCTCATCATCTGCATCTCCTGCATCTCCTTCGTCACTGCTGCTGCTGCGGCCAGCTGCCTCCTCACATTCCCCGAATTCTGCTTTTGGAGCATCAGCAGGACTGCTCAGGCACAAGCGATTTTCAGGGTTCAAGGAGAAGCCCCTCCTCAAGCTCTCCGAACCACGACCATAGGTGGAAATGTTGAGCAGATAATGACCAGACATAGCAGGCTTGGATGTCCTTCTGCCCATGAAACCCAGCATGAATCTCTGGCTGGTGGAGCTGTTTTCTAACTGGAAACCTGAGTGGGTGAGGTTCAGTTGTGAAGGCTGAAGGACCGGCAACAAATTCTGCCTCTGGACCCTCTTGATGAGAGTCTGAAGGATCTGCTCTTGGGTGGTTTTGCTTAGCGCCTCGTGGCACTGGTGCTGGTCAAGACCGGGGTCCTTTCCCGAGGGGAGCGGAAAGGTCCTTGGAATGTGAGGCAGAGGCCTGTTCTGGCAAAAGACCTTCCCAAGCTGCTGTGTGGGTAAACTCAATGGTCTTTCACCACTCTCAGCCCTGGCGCCGTTGCCTGCTACGCTTGGAGCACCAGATGCTGCTGCTGCCCCTTTCTCTTCGTGAGAAGCTAAGGGAACAGCTTTCATCTCTGCTTTGGTGAGAGGCTTCGGCAGGATCTGCTCCAGAGGGACATTCTTGCCTTGAAGAAGCTGAGTGACCAAAGGGTTGTTAGCAGGAATACTGGAGCTTGGCTTTGGGAGGGCCCCGCTTGAGCTTGCAGGAGTTTTAAGGCTAGGTGCTACCGATGAAGTGTTCAAGGGTGGGACAGATGGAGCCAAGGCCACCACACCTCCAGCCTGGGCTTCCGAGCTTGTGGCTGTTAGTGAAGATGTCAGAGGGGAAGGAGATTTGCTTTTAGAACCATCTAAGCTGGTCCCTCCTAAGGCTGTAGGTGCTCCCTTAGTTACGGTTGTGCTGGCATCTGCCGTGGCCACCGTGGCGCAGACTGCTCCATCCCTGATGGCTGGTGCTCCACAGACCTGGCTTGGACCTGCCAGAGCAGAGGGTGCTTTGTCACTGCTGCCAGTGTACGGGGAGCCCGACACCCGGTTCATAGTCACACCGGGGGGGCTCTGGTTTATTCTGTTGATTCTCTCTAGCGCCGATACCGCCGGCGAGGAGGAGGCGGTGCCCGTGCTGCTGGCTGGAGCTGGGGATTGCTGGGTGGAAGTTTGCTGTAGTTGTGCTCTACAAGGACTCTGAGGCGGCGCCTGGTCCTTGGCCTGGGTCTCCATTTGGCTATGGGGCCCTGGACAATGGGGAAGAAACCTTCTTGAACTTCCCCTGCTTCCAGTTCCTGCCAATTCCAGTGCATTCCCTCGAATTCCAGTTTCGTTGGTTCCACTCGTTGTTGTGTTACTCTTCTCTCCTCCACTGCCTGGTGGGTCCCCACCACCACCTGGCCCGGGCCCCGGCACCGTCCCCCCTGCCGAGGCGGCGGCGGCAGCAGCGGCGGCGGCGGCGGCGGCCGCTGCCCTCTGAGCCTTGGCTTGCTGAGCTCTTGCCTTGATGTCCGCCAAAGTTCTGGCCCCTGTTCTTCCCGGACTGGTAAATGAGATTGGGAAACGTGCCCTGGGAGAGACCTGGCCCGCAGGAAATGGCATCGGGGAGATTCGGGAGACGGGAATCTGAAATAGAGGAGGAGAAGAGCACAGCTGAGACACGGGGGACACTGAGCCCATGTTTGAGAATTTAAACATTTATAGTTGTAGGATTAGAGAAGCCGCTGTCGTTTTGGAGAAACCCCTTTGGAGAAACCCCATTGGAGAAACCCCTTTGGAGAAACCTCTTTGGAGAAACCTCTTTGGAGAAACCCCTTCGAAGAAACCCCCTTCANCTTCAAAGAAACCTCATTGGAGAAACCCCTTTGGAGAAACCTCTTTGGAGACTGAGGGGTGACCTCATCCATGGTTACAAATCTGTAAAGGGTGAGGGTCAGGATGATGGAGCAAAGATTTTTACAGTAATGACCAATGATAGGACAAGGGGCAATGGATGCAAACTGGAGCACAGGAGGTTCCATGTGAATATCAGGAGAAACTTTTTCACTGTGAGAGTGCCAGAGCACTGGACCAGGCTGCCCAGAGAGGCTGTGGAGTCTCCTTGGCTGGAGACATTCAAACCCCGCCTGGATGCGTTCCTGTGTGATGGACTCTAGGTGACCCTGCTCTGGCAGGGGGGTTGGACTGGATGAGCTTTTGAGGTCCCTTCCAACCCCTAGGATTCTGTGATTCTGTGAGAAACCCCTTTGGAGAAATCCTTTTGGAGAAACCCCTTCGAAGAAACCCCTTTGGAGAAACCCCTTCTCTCCCTGGAGATAACTGACAGAAGATGTGGATGATTTCTGACCTCTGACACCTGTTTTGAGCCTGTTGTAACCTCAGCGACTCAGACTGAGCAGTTGCAGTTGGTGTACATCGTGCACCATCACTCAAAGTCCTATCAGGCTCCCTCAGAAGAAACGGGAAAGGTTCTTCCAGAACTCAACACCTACCACACCTTACTCTGAGCTCCACACCCCAGTCATGTGTAATTTATGGACTTTTAAAGGTTTGTGTCAATGTTCTGTTCGATTCTGCACTGCTCTCCCACCCCCGCGTGTTTACGCTCACCTCCTGCCGTGTGTCTGTAGATAAAATGCCAATATCTCAGTCCTTCCTCCCAAACCAGGTTCTCTGCTCCCCTCATCATTCCAGTTCACTTTCCTTAGGTTTGTTCTTTCCAGAACACGAGTGATGAGGACCCTGCACTGCTGTGGGTGCCCCTCCATCCCCACTGGGAGGATTTCAGTGAGTGTATTTTAAGGTTACATTTATTTCTGTGTCTCTGAGTAACCACTTCTTGCTCTCCTAAGCACGTCTTACAGGGGAAAATATTTTCCATCACCCTTAAATTCACTCTAATATTCCATTAAATCCCACGTTTATTACTGCCTGGAAGGTCAGCCACTCCTCCCCTCTGGAATTTCAGACCTTCTACCGACCGTTTCTGTCACTACCAAATGTTATTAATGCTCTCCTCCCTCCTGCCATACTCATTAACACAGTGTGGATAATGAACTGTTTGTACACCTCCAAGTATAAAAGAGCCTTATCAGGAGAGCAGAATTCTCAGGAGATATGGAAGTACAGCGATGAAGCAGTTTTCCATTCACAACTTGTGCCCAAGGCCCCACACCAGGAGTTGAACTTTAACCACAGCAAGTTCTGGCAGACAAAGCACAGGCCCCGTTCTCCAAAACCCAAACTTTTCTATTCTTGCAGGACCATAAACCACTTTTCTGTGCTGGTTCATCCATTCACTATCTGCTGTTATCACTCGTTGCTTGAGAGAAGAGGCTGGCCACCCCTTCACTCAAGAAATCAATGATCCTTAGATATCAGGAAAAGGTTTTTCATCCAGAGGGTGGTGGAGCTCTGGCACAGCTCCCCAGGGCAGTGGTCACAGCACCAAGGCTGCCTGAGTTCAAGCACCGTTTGGGTGATGCTCTCAGGCACATGGTGTGACTTTGGGTGTCCTGCACAGGGACAGGGGTTGGACTCAATGACCCTGGAGGGTCCTTCCAACTCAGCATGTTCTATGGTTCTTTGATCCTTCCACTCAGCTGCTATAAATGACAACTGCATCATTTCTAGATGGTCTTTTATGAACAGGGGTACATATTTTCTGGACTTGATACACCAGAGGAAGCTGCTGAGAGCGTTCCTTCTGGACCCGTTCTTGCACTATGGGCGTACTCACACATCCACAAAGTTCTCCTGAGCTACAATGTGCTTTGTTACTCCGCTCCTGTGGTTCCTCTGCAGGTCTCCACCCTGACCCGCAGGAGCGTAACTCCCCATTATGCACAGTCCTGCCCTACTGCACTGTCCCAGCTCTGCCCAAGACATCATCTAATGATGCATGTGTGTGACAGAGGCTCAGCTGACCTTGACCAACCACCAGCAGATTCCCCTCAGCAAACACCTGGGCTTTTACATTTCTGGACCCAATATTTCCACGGCTGTAATAAGGCAACACGATTTACATACAGAATGAGAACTGGCAAAGCCTTTCCGTGAGAGCCCCCAGCTGAACCAGCCCACGGGAGGTCCCTGTTTCTCCTTACCTTGAGTGGGGGTACCCGGGGCACTGGGGTCCCTGCTGCAGGAAAGGACTGTGCCTGGCTCCGAAACGCCTGGAGGTGCTGGCAGTTCTCCACCACCCGCGGCTTCTTCTCAGGAGTGCTCTGGGCTTCTTCACGACTCTCTGACTTCCTCTTATGGGCTTCAACGCTCACCTCCATTTCTTCATTTACAGGGGGCTTCTTCTCTGGTGCTTCTGGAGGCACCACTGGACTTTTCATGTTTGCTACTACTTCACCTGCTCCGGGGCTCTTTGGTTTACTCGGGGCTGAGATGGAGGTGCTGACAGTCCCTGCCACTGGCACAGCCTTCGGCACCGCGTGCTTCCTCTCTTCTTCTGCCCTTTGGCTGGTGGCAGTTGGTTTCTCTTGGATGGGTTCTCCTCGGGCTCTCTCTTTCCCAGGGACAGTGTGGTCGCCAGCTTTTGCTGCGCTCCCAGCCTCTGCGGGTTTGGCTGCTTTGGGCTGCACGTCCTCTCTTCTTTCCTCTCCTCCTTTTCTCATCGCTGGTGCTTCCTGGGCCACTTGTGCTTTAGACTCCAGCAGAGCAGTGGTCTCCTCCTTGAGTGGTGCCAGGGAGGCTGGTGTGCATTTTGGCTGTTCAGCTGCTGGATGTTCAGTCTCTGTCTCAGCGGAGCTGATGTTTGCTGTCAGTCTCTTGGACTCCTCAGGACTCAGCCCAGAACTGTCAATGAAACCAGAAGTTTTATTTTGTAGAACATTCTTGCAAAAAGCAGACTGTCCCTAGGAAAACTGGGAGAGGATTCCCTACACACCACACCCAAAATAAATACGTCTCACACAGCTAATTCTATGCCACAATCTTTGCAAACCTTCTGTACTTTAGCATACAGAACAGAACTTCATAGCAAAGTTTAAAACCAACTAAAGGAAACACGTGGAACACGGGTTAGATCTGGTCCTCTACCCAGATGCCAGTGTTCCAGGCTGCAAATCAAATTAATTTGGCCAACAGGAAATATTCCCTTTATGATCCACCATGGATGTATCCCTGCATCATGCAAACAACCCCACACAGCTTGGGCCTGACCTCAGCTCATACGGTGACACCTGTGGAAAGGGACACTGAGAAGTGTCCCACCACGTTTCCAGAGGCAGTGGCTGCTGCCAGAACCACTGATGGACCCTTCGTTTAGCACCGCCAGCACTGCCTTGCTCCGGCATCACAAAGCAGGGAGTATTCCCCTGGATTATCCATCCATCTCTATTTGTGAAAGAAATGAACGAGCTGGGAATCTAATTCCCAGAGTGACATCTGATGTGGGATGAACTTTGTCCATCTCTCTTAAGGAAACATCAGATTTGGGTTTTTTAGCCAAACACAAACCCACAAAGCCTGATGGAGCCACCCTGATGAATCTACAGGATTGAGCTCTAACAGAGAAGCTCTTAGGAGCTAGAGAGAACTGAAGCCCTGCTGTGTCCGTCACCTCCACACTGTCCTGCTGTCCCCTCTCCCCCTAAAGCTTCAAGAATATGGCTGTCACCTTTTATGTTCCTGCACAGAGCTCCAGGCATGTTTTCACTGCTGAGTAAAGCTCTTTGCTGATGCCACTGCATCACCTGCATCCTACACCTGGTGTATCCCTTTACTCAGTACTGCAGCCCGCCATAGGTACACGTACACACACCACCCTCCTGCTCACCCACGAGACTCCAAACTATCAGACCATGGAATGATAAAAATAGGGCTTGCAAATGCTCTGGAGGGTTAAAACATCATAGATGGATGGGAGGGAAACTGGTTGGCAGCCCAAGGACAAGCCCAAGAGCTGACTGTCACCAGGGAGGATGAGAAATTCCTGATTAATTATTTATATGTTCTACTTGTTTTCAGGTTTCTTAGCATGGTTATTCACAGAGAAACCTGAAATCCTCTCTATAGCCCAAAAGGATGGGGAAAAAAGGAAACACAGAATAAAGGATTTGCAGGCTTGGGAGTTTAAGCACCTCCACGTCTGGTGGAAGATGTGGGGAGACACAGATGATTTTATGTGGCAAGGGAGAATATGGTCAACCAGCACATCCCTGTGGGTCTGCAGAACCCCAACACTAGGAGAACCCTAAAAGGGGAGAATCTCAAAGTGTCGTAGTAAGGAGAGGGAGGAGTTTGGATGTAAAGCCTAATGCACATCCTTGCCTAAGGAGAACAATGCTACACTGGTTAAGGCATTAGAAATGGTGACAGCAAACACATGGCTCCCAACCTGGACCACTCAGGCATTCCCCCAGCGCCGGGGCAGCTGGATGAAGCCAGAGACCTTTTCCAGGTCTCAGGTTGAATGGAAAGCAATGCTTATTGATGGGCAGCACTCTACAAACACAGCAACAGCTACGCCTGCACAGGCAATGTGGGATTAGGAGAAGACAGCTGAATGTCTCACCTCTGACCATAGTAGCTCTCAAAGAAATGTTCCTTCCACAGCTCGACCTTCTTCTCCTTCTCTATTTCTTGCCTTATTCTCAGCTGCATTTCTGGCGTAAATTCACCTGCAAAATGCAATAAAGGATATCTTCAAACAAAGAGAAAACGTGGATAAAATGAGTCAGGGTAATCACAGGAGCCTTCATGCTTGCAGATAAGCCCTAGCACACAGGTCTCTTCACTGCTTGTACAGAATCACAGTCATGGAGGTTGGAAGGGGCCTCCAAGTTCCCCCAGTCCCACCCCCACCTCCATCCCCACTCACCCACAGCACCCAGCGCCACATCCAGACGCCTCTTGAACACCTCCAGGGATGGGGACTCCACCCCCTCCCTGGGCAACCCATTCCCACCCCCAGTCACCCTCCCAGGGAAGGAATTGTCCCTCATGGCCAACCTGAATCTCCCCTGCTGCAATTTAAGGCCGTTCCCTCTCGTCCTTTCCCTGTGGGCACGGCAGAAGAGACCGACCCCCCCCTCACCCCAACCTCCTCTCAGGGAGCTGGAGAGAGCCAGGAGGTCCCCCCTGAGCCTCCTCTTCTCCAGGCTGAACACCCCCAGCTCCCTCAGCCGTTCCCATCAGACATTTCCCAGTCCCTTCCCCAGCTCTGGTCCCTTCTCTGGACACCCCCAGCCCCTCGAGGTCTTTTTTGCAGTGAGGGGCCCAGAGCTGACCCCAGCACTCGAGGTGCAGCCTCACCAGTGCCCAGCACAGGGGGACAATCCCTGCCCTGCTCCTGCTGGCCACGCTGTTCCTGATGAAGGCCAAGGTGCCATTGTCCTCCTTGGCCACCTGGGCACACTGCTGGCTCATCCCCAGCTGCTGTCACCCAGCACCCTCAGGTCCCATATGACACTGTGGCCCTGCCTGTGGCATCTCAGCATTTCTCCTGGGCAAGGTGTCCCTCTGCTCCTGCTTCTGGCAGTGGACGGGCAACAGCTTTGTGCCCAGCAGTCACAGCTCCCTCCCCTGCCAGTGTTCACTCTGGTCACCAAGAGATGCTCCACGTGAAGCAGCGTTGTTAAATGAAGACAAATCTACACACAAATGTATGTTGGGTGTGTGCATGGACATTTTCTTCTGAAGGATCTGAAGATACTGCCTGTGCAGATGGTGAAGCACCTTGAGATGACACACGTGGATGGCTGTGGTGAAACAAGCATGCAAGAACATCAGAGACTTCCTGCCCAGGACAAATGACAGAAGATACTCCTGGCTATGGCTGCTGTTCTGTCACAGGCGGGTGGGGACCAAAGCAAACCCTCTCACACCTCTGAAGCACACGCTTCCCATGGACGTGGAGTGTGGTTTTGGAGGAGATGTTTCCTCACGTCCAGTCTGAGCCGTCCCCTTGAATATTTAGGGTTTGTAAGACCATATGTGAATGATTTAAGAGTTTGTCATTAGACAACCAAGTTTGGTTTCTTGACACAACTGCAGTTCTTTGGTGACAGGCGTGTGACCCTGAGCCTCCAGACCTGGTTCATTCCCAGGGTTTATCTACTTCACACACCATCTTTGTGCTCTTCAGCACTGAAGGACACAGCTACCAGAGCCAGGGCTTGTCCAACGCTGCAGTTACCAAAGAGAGGGGACTGCTCCAAGAGATTAACAGGAATTGGGTACTTCCATTACTGCACCCTTTGTTCCTCAACAATTTTCTCCCATCAAATGATGGGATCACAAACTCTTGCTGAGCTTGTTCTCCATGCAGCCATCACAATGTGTCCAAGGGAACTCAGAGTGTGTCCCGTTTCAGTACACTGTCACGTGGCAGTATGACATCAGGACTGCCACATTTTTATGGCCCAAAACAGAATCTCTGGTACATCAACTTTTTGTTCTGTTTTTGTATAAACTTGGTCAGGTAAATAGAGATAGAAAGTCCATTGGGTGGAAACCAGAGGAACACCTGCCCTTACTGGCAGCAATTTAGCAGCAGGGTACAAAACTCATCCATTTGCACTGTTGGAGCAGTGAATCTGTGGATTTTCACTGCTCTGGTTATGCCACCACTGTCTCCCAGTTGAGAGATCTCAACTAAAAGCCTATGTCTGCATCTGCCAGGCTTGGGCTGAGCACAAAGCACAGGGAGAACCTACGTGGTAGCCTGCAGTCAAGCAGAAGGAATTCACTTCTCAACGTCTGCCTGAAGGTTGACAGGGACCTCAGGAGGTCTCCAGTCCAACCTCCTGCACGAAGCAGGGGCAGCTTGGCCTCCACCAGGTCGCTCAGGGCTCTGGCCAGTCGGGTCTTGAAAACCTTCAAGGATGGAGACAGCACAACCTCCCTGGACCACCTCTCCACTGCTGGACATTGTCAGGGGGAAAAGGCTTTTCCTTACACCCCATCTGCCACATGCCTCTTGTCCCTTATCCTCCTGCCATGCACCACTGCCACAAGCCTGGCTCCATCTTCCTGATGACCTCCCTCTAGGTCCCAGGGTGGTGCCATGAGGTCACCCCTCAGCCTGTATCACTGCCAGGATCCTCTCTGGGTCCTGCTGGATGGTAGCCCTGTCTTCCAGCATGCTGACTGGTCCCCTCAGTTTGGTGTCCTCCACAAACTCCCCTGGAGTCACTGATGAAGAAGGCAAACAGGACACGTGCCCAGTCAGGCCCCTGTGGGCTCCACTTGTCACCAGCCCCCAGGTGTGAACCCTGGCTCCAAGCCTGACCATCTAACAGCTATTCACCCATCTGGTTACCCACCCCTCCAGATCCTGGTGTCCAGCACAGACACAGGAGTGCTGTGGGAGACAGTTCTCAAAAGCTTTGCATAGGCTGAGGCAAATGACACCTCCTGCTCTCCCCTTGGTCACAAATCCAATCATTTTCCATGCAGTTAAGCTACTGAGGCAGCACCTACCCATGGTAAAACCACGCTGATGGTTCCCAATCACCTCCTCCTTCCCATGCTCAAGATCTCCATGACTTTCCCCATGACAACCCTGATGCTGACCAGGCCTGCACTGTCTCAATTGAACACCTCTGAGTTCAAGATGCAGATGATCATTGAAGGTGCAGGAGCCCACCAGAGCAGTAAAGAGCTGCCTTTATGAGATATAAAAATCCCAGCTTAAAGGACTGAGCACCCCAGCTGTGGCTGCGATGAAGAGCATTGCTCTGGGACTACAACAGCAGTGTAACACAGCTCTACTGTCATTTCATCAACTTATTCAACACGTTTTTCCTTCTTTTCTCATCTCTTGCTCATTTTCCCACATTAAGTCCCAAAGAGAACTGGCTGCAGCCCTCTCTGTGACCATGAGCTCACACAGTTCTGGGCTTGCGTTTGCCCTCATAGGCTGCACCGACTCCAGGTGGCTTTCCCTAGGAAGTCACCTCCCTGCTTCACCTTCTCCATGAACTATGTTTCACACATTCCCCGAGACACTCCCCAGCTGAAAGCCTTCTAGTGTTCTGCTTCATTGTCTGGGGTAGTTTTACCTTCTGACAGCCTCTCCTTCCAGCCTTGGGCAGCTGAAGTGAAGAACTCGTTGTTGAGCGCAGAACCACTCAGCTTCATCAAACCATCTGCCCCGACCTGGAAAACAAAGCATAGAGCATTGACCACAAGGGCAGGTGTCACACATCCTCACCTGGGGCCTGGAAGCAGAGCAAGAGTCCCAACACTGCCACAGATCCACCCAGAACCTGCCTTCAGCCCACTCAGAAGAAACCAA
This sequence comes from Aegotheles bennettii, assembly GCA_013398125.1. Classification (NCBI taxonomy): domain Eukaryota; kingdom Metazoa; phylum Chordata; class Aves; order Caprimulgiformes; family Aegothelidae; genus Aegotheles; species Aegotheles bennettii. The sequence goes on from VZRW01006982.1 coordinate 19,796, forward strand.
ACGGCCACCTCCAGGCTGGGCTTGGCCAAGTCTGGGATCCAGGAGGCTGCGGTCCATTGTCCTCAGCTTCAGCCCAGTCCTTGACAGTCCTGCTGCTGCACACACACACACGAGCAGGGGTGGTGAACGTGGCAAGGAAAAGCACAAGGAAACACAACAGCACAGCCTCCAAAAAGCTTCTTCAGGTGCCCTTTGCCCTGAAAAATGACTGCACAATAGCACCAGAACGTGCATTAAGGGAAAGCCAGGACAGAAGAGGCATCACATAAAAGTGACTTTGAGATGTTTATAATCATAACCACGGATGCTTCAGGAAAAATAGGGACAAATGAAGCTCGAAACCCATTCAAGTCTTCAAATGTGGTCAACCAAACAGGACATAAATGAGAAAGCAAGAGGTGAAGAGTAGAACACAGCATGGTGGAAAAATCATACGCGGGGTTTGCTTTGGTCTTTGTCCCACAGCATCAATGAGGGATTTCTCTACCAGAAACACAAAAGTAAACACAGCACCCAGCGGGTGGCAGAAACTTGCAGTGGCAAAAGGGATGTGCTTCTGTTTGTTGCATAAATAATAAATCAGAGCCAAATCCAACTGCGCTGGATTTGATAGAGAAACACTGCTTTTCCCCAGGCGTTTGGGATGGAGGTCATTAGAATGATGAGGCTGACCCAACAGAGGGTTTTATAGGGAAGGTTTAGTTAGGGATTTTTAAGCTGTCAGATAGGAGCAGCCATTGTAGGCATTTACAAAAGCAGAGATTGATTTTCTAGTTCAAATCTCTACTGGTCAGCTACACACGGGGAGCAGAACTCACACGCCTGTCCTCTACCACACGTACGGTGTTGCCTGTCCCTTGTGCTGGAGGACACACCACCACTGTGGAATTTGAGGACAAACCTAGACAGCCCTGTACAGAAAGAACTCTTAGAATGACCTTGCCAAACCTTGTGCAACCCACATCCAGATGCCTCTTGAACACCTCAGTTCCCATTGCTCCTGGCGTGCTTCAAGTCCAACATAAGAAACACTGCCCTTGCTCTAGCTGGGAAGATGGAGTTGATTGAACAGAGTTAAGCCACTGGTTTATGGGACCTGAACTATTTTTGTCTGGTAGCACCAAATACCCAAATGAATCACTGAAGAATTTTCCAATTCTTTTTTACATTGTGCACAGAAGAATCACAGAATCACA